>JAOTRH010000001.1:24899131-24909274 GCA_034768845.1 Heliamphora exappendiculata
TTTTTTAGTCCATATTATGAATTTCAAAAGACAATATACTATGATAAATAAAAAATATTTTAGTGGGGTTAGATTTGGGTCAAAATTTCTTGTCATGAAGGTAAATATTTTTTCAGTCAAATTATGTAATCATATTCTTATTGTATAATTTATCTCAATATTAGTTTCATTTATTTTATTTTATAGATATGAAGTGTTTAACATCATATTTATAGTTCATACTGAATCTTACGATTCTCGATTCGATCTGATTCACGATTCGCACAACCAAAATTTTGATTCATGATTTGACAACTATGCCTAATGGTATGCCCCAGTGGATCTCAAAAGCTGTCTATTTAACGTGAGAGTGGAAATAAAATGGAAAGGGAACTGCTTCTCTGTTCCCTGCTGTCCACATTAATGTTTTTGGCATTCTCATCAAATTTGCTTACTTGATTTGTGTTGTTATGTGCAGTGTTCTTTCAAGATATGGCATTCATAGCTTGCCATCAATATTGATAGTGAATCAGACAAGTAGGGTGAGGTATCATGGTCCAAAAGATCTCCAATCCTTTGTGCGCTTCTATAAGAGAACTACAGGTAGTGATTCTGAGTAAATTAATTACTTATGTCTAGGAAGCTGCTGGGGTGCCCTGTTGAAGTGACACTATTTATTGTATTTTGTATATCAGTAAAGTTTTCTTCTTCTTTTTTTGTGGATAAGTAAGATATATTTAAAAAGAAGGGCATAAAGGAAATGCCATTTGAATACAAGTACTCCCATTAAAGGAGGTTCGGTTAGAAACCTCTATAAAAAAAGAAGTCATCCTAAAAAAAGAAACAATGAAATTTATAGAATCAAAAATAGTCTAAAACTCATTTCTCAAAAAGCCAATTATGCAAATTGTTGAGAAAAACGTCTTTCAATCTATATATTGAGGACTCAACCCCATCAAAAGAACCTTTTGTTACGCTCCATTAGCTCTTCTTGAAGACGAGATGATCCAGTCGCACCTTCCAGTACAGCTACCTTGTTACGATTTCACTTCAGTCACTAGCAAATCAAGGGGACCATCCACCAAGCCTTCTTCCGACTAATAGACATTCTCCCTCCTCTGTAACCCATAAGGAGGGAGAATGTAACTGTACGAACTTCTACAACTCCCTTGAAAAGTCAAGGTGAATAAGCAAGTGAGCAACAAACTCTCCATCTTTATTACACAAACAACACCTATTAACAACACACGGCTCCTCCGGCTAAGGTTATCTAGAGTTGATGATCTTCTCATGGTAAAGTTTTCTTTTTCTCCAAAGAATATTTGGTGTTTCTTTTCCTAGTTTCTTTTGTGAGCTTCCATTTCCTTAATGACTCCATTAATTGGGATTTGGAGATCAATGTGGAAAAATGGAGTGATATATTCGCTGTGCTGCCATTTTTGCTCTGCGTTTCAGTTCCTGCTTGAACTTTATTATGGCTTTACCCTGTATCTTTGTTTCTGTTTCAGGACTTGACCCAGTAGTGGATGTGATTGAAGGTCAAGGGGGGCACTCCCATAGTGGTCATAAAGTACTTTATCCCTGGAAAGGAAACTCTCTGAGGGAAAGATTAACAAGGGAACCTTATCTAGTTTTCTCATTGCTGTTCCTCTTCTTAAGGGTATTCCTATATTTCTTCCCGGAGATAATATCTCGTTTGATTGCTGTGTGGGCCGTTTACATAGCTCATCTAAATCTGGGAATCTTTGGAGAGTCGAGCCAGCTTTTGGGGCGTGTTCTTCATCTGATTGATGTAAAGAGAGTTTGGAGCAAGCTGAAGCTCCGTAAAACCGGTAACTTCCATAATGGAGCTAGGAGTGCTCGGGTTTGGGCATCATCTTTGGCATCTGTCTCCTTGGGTAAGACTTCGTTGGCAAGATCATCTTCCCCCGGGGACTCCTGAAATTGTAAGATTGGTGTCACTGCCAATAGAAATATCGGGGGGCGAATTTAACTTAAAATTGTGAGGAACATGTGAGGAACATACTTATGCCATGTTGAACGGAGGGTTTTAACTTTTTACTTTTTGTTAGCTGTACTATGCCTACAGTTGCCCTTTTATCTTGTATTGGATTTATCTATATATCTATAGGAAGCAAAGATGTAAATTTGAGAATATATCTTCTCTGTATATGATACTGGCATTTGAGATAATTGCCTATTTCTAAACCCTGTCAAGATTGTATGCTCGGCGCTATTTCTGTTGTGAGGCTTTTGGCACTCGTTTGCTTTGGATGAAAATAAAGTAAAGCAAAAAGAGAAAAGATAGAAAGAAAAATAAAAGAGGAAAAAGAAAAGACAGGTAGATTTTTGCGGGTAATTAACAGGATGATTGTCAGCTTTATTGAAACTGTTCATCATTTAGTGTTTATTAAATTTATTATTCATGCAAAAAAAAAAAAAAGAGATTGCCCGGCATATGTAGTCTTATCCTGTTAAGGTTATTTTTCTCTCTTTTATATTTTGAGGTGTTACATATGTTTTAGTTAGGTTACCTAGAGTGCTAGGTTATTTTGTTGCCTTTCACGTAGACTCGATGTTATTATAAGCTTATTTTGATTTATTTTTTATTTTTTTAAACTTTTTGCATATTTTGGTTAAATTTTTTTATTTTTTTGGTTTGACTCAATGAGTAATTAGAAAAATATAATAATTTAATCAAATGATAAAAAAATATTTACTAAAAAAATAAAATAAAATATGCAAAAAAAAATAAACACCACTATCCTAAACGGGACACAAATAGAATCACTGAACAGAAACTGCACCAACTAATTTTCTTCCACTTTCTTGGCACTTAGTGAATCTAGAATCCGAACATAGCATAAGAAGAAGATTGGCAAACAAAAATACCAAGGATTAGAAGAGTTAGAAAGAAAGATTAGCAAGATCAGAAGATTCAGAACATCAACAGATAACGAAAAATGCTAATCACACCGGCAACTGATCACTGAGCACTCTAGGTAGTTAGTCTTAGTCTTTATCTCTTGTCTATGTTTAATGGGTGATCGGGTTAACTGTGCATGTAGCACAGCTCAAAGATAATAGGATTAGCATTCAGATTCACCTCAAGTGGAAATCAGGATTTTGCAGCTAGTGCTCAAACTCAAACTTGTGAGGAACATGGCAAATTTTTGAACATCAGTAAGAATTGAATACAAAATCCACAATTCTCATGTTTTGATTACCCTTATCACGTTTGATGAGGAGGTTATAGAATAAAATTGTATTAATAATTGTATCATTGCATAATTGGCATTGCAATTATTAATCCCGAAGAGACTTAACAATCCTCTAAATTGGTGGGATTAATAATACCGAAGGGTATAGTATTATATTTTATCTCCCATGAAATTTCGATCAGTTACATCTTTACCCCTTTATTATCAATTTTGGCAAGGGCATATAGGTAACTTCAAAAAATAATGTCATCTTTAATTTACTAATCTCGTGCAAAATAAATATATTATTCGATAGGCCACTCGCTAAAACAAATAAAAAGTATAAAAGGCATATCCCAGTTCAGCAATTGGGGACCATCCCATACCATAGGAAGTTGCTTCATGGAATGCCATTGTTGCAGCATATAGGCAGACCATTCAATCTTCCGATAGCCTAGAAAGGACAATAGAAATATCTTATTGTTTCTTTAACAATTTTTGATCTCTAATGCACCTTTCAGTAAGATTTAAACCCAGATAAAGTTTTCGCAATTTCATAATCCAATTTTTTTCTAATTGATCTGTAGATACAAATCACGACGTCTCATTAGTAATCTCAATATAATCCTATCGCATTACCAATTGCACTAATCTTATACCACTAATCAAACGTGGCCTTAGATGCCATGCCAACACATCAACAATTTTGCAATGACAACTTTAGCGAGGCATCACACAGTTTTGAGTCATTTGTAAAACACATTCTACACTACAAGCTCAGACATGGAAGAGTAACAATAATTCTTATTTGCAAGAATTGAACAAATGTTTATTAACAGGTGAGTATCTGGACATCAAGGTCTTTGGAAGCTAGAACGTATAACAAAGTCAAGAGCAGAATTATAGAATTAGTCAGCTAGAGTCTCAAGCACACATCCATACATTTCTGTCTTCAAGCACACACATACAAAAGTTTGTGTCAAACTCAAATACAAAAAGGGGAAAAAGGCATAATAAGAAGTCAAAGAATGTTATGTTAAATGGCCGTGTTTTGAAGGACATTGTCTGAAAAGATAAATTCTTCAAGTTCTACACCTCGATACAAGATAGATGCAATACAAGATCTTCCCAACACATACCACATTAAGGGCACGAATACTATGAGATCAGAAGATACACCAAGTACTAAACATCACCAAAAAACTAACTACTTCCCAGAGACACCCCGATGCAGAGTTGTCTGCCTAGGTCCATGGGGAGGGTACCGGAGCTCCTCAAGCTTGGTGTGGTTGCAGGTGTCCTTTGGGATGCGCTATGGTTCTGAGTTGGGAAAGAAGATCTGGTTTAGTAGCCAAGTCTAGAGATTCATAAAGCTACCAATGAATCAATGACCATGCCTTCACTTAAACCAGCTCATGCACCCACCCTATTTGGGAAAGAGATGGTTTAGTGTCGAAAAAGTATTACAGTTATCCAAGTTTAACTACAACTCCGACGGTTGTTTTTTAAAATGCTTCCTAATGAAAATAAAGTTATATTCCCTAAATCCCTGAGTCCAACCTCTCATGGCAAAGGATCAAAGATAAGTCTGCTAAGACTACATCAAAGTGGTTGAATGAATAGTAGAGGAAAACAATTCTTCTACAAATCCATAACAGTGAATCAGAAAAACACTTAAAATTCAAAATAAACAGTTTAGATACACTTTAAGTGAGGCCTACAAAACATAAAGTTAAATCCTCACCCTTCAATTCAAATTCTAGGTTTGTTTCTGAGATTGTGTTATGGGTTTCTAGCCTTTCTCGTGGAAAAATACCTAGTTAGAACAAATGGAACAGTTTTTCCGATTCCATAGTACATTACTAGAATCATGCAGATTTTGAGGAGAACAAACACTATCATCAGATCATCAGCTGCATTAGCTTCTGACATCAGAAAATTAATAAGTAGACTCTAAGGCTATATTTGAATGGTTGGAATCTTTAGAGAAACTGGGAATGTGATTCAGGATCTATAATTCCTCCGTTTGGAATGGGTACGGATATGAAAAAAAATTCTGATTACTTGTTCAATCAGAAATCACATTCTCAAACTAAATACAAATCAGATTCCCACCCTCTCCCATGGTAATCTTAGATACTAGGATCAATCAATAAGAAACTGAGAAGTTAACTCTAATAAATTCTTAAACAAAAGTTCCTAGATAAGATTCTTGGATTAATCCAACTTTTGACTATGATTACTCCAGGTACTTGATCACATTATTGTTCCTCCTTGTGATTCCCATCATCTAATCATGGCCTAATAGACGTTGGCAAACAGGTTTTGTTATAATTGATCATGATCTCACGAATGGTAGCAAGAGGATGTGAGCATCTGATGTTATATTTTATCAAAGAATGAAAATCTTTTGAAGTATCAATAGGGTAATCTTCAAGAATCTGCTATATTATTCTTCATCGAATTGTAAGCAACCCTATCATCATTCGGTACAAAACAGATGCAATGGAAGTTCCATCAAATTTCAAATAAACTAAACCATTCGCAGCAAAGATAAGAGCTCAAACCTGGTATTGTAATGAGTAGAAAAACAAATAAACAGAAGCCGATAACTGAAGTACATTTTTTACCAAACTGATTTCTACTTCCCAACCTTGCAACTTACCTCTGTTACAGACATACATGTGCCAAATCATGTTCAACAATTGCAATCCTCTGCTGCTTTAAGAGCCTCAAAACTGCTTTCTTTTATTCCTAAAAAATTTGTCTTTTTTCATAAAAACATAAATGAGAGCAAAGAAAACTACTGCAGACATTGAAGCTGATGCCCATGGAAATGGAGGATCCTTGAAACAAACAAGAGACGCCTCCAGTTCTTGTGACGCATGGTAAACAAGAGCATGGATCGCATACAGATCATAATCACATGATCTCAAGAAATACAAAGCCATCTCAAAATCCAAATGTGACAAGGCAGAAACGGATTTGTCCAGCTTATACTTGAACAAACTCCACCTCTGGATAAATTCGGTATGTTGAGTCTGTTTCAGAAGCTTTCTATCCCCACCATGTGCGGCTATGGATTCAAGTACATCAATGGCACTACTAATACTATGGTTCAATGATGTCAGAAGGACATTCCTTCGAGCTGCGTCCTTCTGCACAAAAGACAGCACTGAGATCTCCGAAAATGGCCCAAACGGAGTCTGCCCAGTGCTCCACGTATAATCCACTAAAGTGTTATTATGCCTGGGACTCCACAACAGATGGGTTGGCGAAACTCCCCACATACTCTGCAAAATCGAACCCACAAGAGGCCTCTCAAGCTCCCGAGTTTGTGTAAACACATGGCGACCGTTACAACTATAATCACTCACAGTCTGAGTATTTTTTGTCCTGACTGAAACAACCATATCTTTAAATGCAACCGACTGGTGATACCGGTCGAGCAACAACACTGAATTGTAACCCAAATCAAATACATAAACAGGAAGAACCCTCCCATTATCCTCCTCTGGAAACCCTGCCAACCTCCTAAACTCATCAGCCGACTCGGATAATATCTGATGCAAGCGCTTCGAATCCAAGTACTCACTAACGATCAAGGTGTAGTTATCAAACAAGTACCTAGAAGTATAAGAAGTGATCGCCCTCGAAACAGCGAATGAACAAATTGAGCACTCCGAATAACGAACATCATAATCCTTAAAACTCAATGATTGATCACCCAACAACAACCCACCATCGTTGACCTCGTCCATGAAAGTTCTTTCGATAGATTTCCAATCGAACCCACTTGAATCCTTACTATCCGACTGATATATATGAATGAACTGAACTATCAAGGAGCTCTCGAAAGGAACAGGAATTCTCAAAGAGGGCACAAGTAGTACCTGATAAGCACTCCAAACAAGAGAAGCCAAGTCGGCGAGCAACGCTTTCTGAGACTTGGGTCGGCCGTGTAATGCCGTTAGCGGATGGAATTCGCCCCTAGGCAGCACCCCATCGCCGGACAATGCCGGCCCATAATCAACCGGTCCGGCGGCCAAATCGACCCACAAGTAGCGTTCTTTTCCGGTCCAAGTGGTGCCCAAACACTTGGTAAACGCCGGCGACGACTCCCCAAAACCGAAATTGTACGCGTAGGGCTGCGATTGGGGACCCAAATTGAGCAAATATATATAAACCCCTTCCACAGGCTTCTCTTTTTCGAAGTCTTGTTTGATGATTTGGTCGATTGAGGAGTATGGAACGGAGAGGAGAGGGGAGCGGAGGGACGACGTCGTCTTTGAGAGTTCGGATCGGAGGGCGTCGGAGAGGATGGAGGAGAGGGAAGAGGAGGAGAGAGAGACGTCGAGGTGAAGGGAGTGAGTGAGGGCGAGGTGGTGGCGGTGGTGGTGAGAGAAAGGGGCGATGACGTGGAAGTGGTCGGACGAGACGGCGGCGGAGAGGAAGGAGTGGAGGAGCGAGGTGGCGGAGGAGGGAAAAGAGGAGCCGACGAGTTTGACGGTGACGGGAACGGAGAGCTGGAGGGAGAGGAGGGAGGAGATGGAGGGTGGGGGGTGTGAGAGGGAGAGGGATTTCTTGAGGGAGGAGGAGAGGGAGACGAACGAGTCGTTGGTGGCTTGTGGGTCAAGGCGGAATTGATGGGTCAGGAAGGAGTCAAGGCCAAGGATCGGGGCGGAGGTGGTGGGCGGTGGGATGGTGGCGGTGAGGAGGAGGAGGAGGAGGAGCACGGCTGCGGTGGCGGATAGCATCTTTGGGAGGAAGGGCTGGGAATTGAGGAGGTCAGTCGACAGAGCGTAACGAACCAGGGGAGTGGAAGCAGGACAGGGAGCTATCAAGTGTGCTTCGTTTGAAAAAAAAAAAACATTTCTTTTTACAAATATGTAGGCCCTGTTTGGACTAAATTTTGTAATTTTTGATTATTTTTGTATTTAGTAAACTTTTTTCATATCTTGACTAAATTTTTTACTTATTCGAGTTTTTTCAATGAGATAATCAAAAAAATAAAAAATTTAGATCGAATGATGAAAAAAGTTCACAAAAGACAAAAATAAGTAACATAAAATTTGACTTATATTTGTATTTTCTGAACTTTTTTTTATATTTAATTAAAAAATATATTTTTTTAACTCTTCTAAGTGAGAATAGTCGAAAAATATAATAATTAATAACCAATAAAAAAATTCGGTAAAGACAAAAAATTAAACAAATATGCTCTATAGTGTACGAGAGAAAATGATTAATATTGATATTTGCTCTATCTTTCTCCCTCTTAAATCACTAGCTAATTTTCTCTCTTTTTGTTTAGAACTTAGGAATATTTAAAAATTAATCTTTTTTATACTTTATAAAAAATTTAATCTCATCGTATTTATTTTATTAGTTTTAGTCCCATTATAAATAAAAAAAAATTTTATGTATGATTTGCTCTTATTTAAGAGATAAGACTTTTTTTTTTCTTCATATTTTAAGTTTGAAATTATCATAACATTTGAATATGATCGATTTATTTTTGACAAAAATATCTGATTTGTATCCAACCAATAGGAGAACATTCTCTAATGTGGTATCCCACAAATCAAAAGACTATTATGCCACATATTGCATTTCAAAATCATTTTATCAATCCGTCCTACGTTTTGTCTACCGAGAGAGATCACTACTTCACTGTTTTACCAAAGAGAATCACTAGCAGTGTAAAGGCTTGGGGCTGAGGCATTGAGATATGAAGAGAAAGACAATGACGGTCCTCTTCCACTGTGTTCATGTGAGTCTTAAATTATTGTGTGTTTATTCACTCTTGAATGATGAATTTGTATTTATAATGTATTTTATCAATATGTGTTTAAGTTGGGAAGATGATTGTTGTTCTAAAATGATAAATTTAGTAGCATTTCTTTTATGTTTTATTATATTGGATACGATGTAAATTTATCCCCCAGTATAGATGTTACGACCCATTTCTCATAATGGCGTTCGTAACCGGTCAATGAGTTAAAAATTTACTAGAGATCTCTTTTTTTTTCATTCCTTATTTTGGCATTAGGAGAGGGAGAGGAATATTTATATATATAAATTATTCATTGAAAATGAATCACTTTCCTTAAAAATATTCATAACGATCTTATTTCAAAAATCTCCAGAGTTTACTAACTGTGTATTTAACGTTATTTTTTAAACAACATGATAAGATACATGATTTAAAATGCAAAAATTATAGAATTTGAAATAAAACTAGAAATAAATTAAATTGTCTTTTTCTTGCTACAAGTTTCTCCATGCATGCAAGCATTACTTGAAATTGTTCAACATCCATTAATAAAACTAGTGTGAGTATATAGATATCTGAGTTATTATTTGCTTTCAATTATTAAAATGATGTCTGAAATAAACAGCACCAGAAATCTGGAGAGCTACCCCGCAGTGGAGAATGATCATTTCCTAGTCACCTGTCCATGACCTGCTGCCCTTATTACATCACCTCGCTGGTATACTTTATTGACTCCCAGCGGTCGGGATGCCGTTTATACTATCATTCTTATATTTATCATATTACATTTTTATAATTATTTCAACAATATAACTGTGGTGTACCTTAACATCATTATAAAGCGATAATCGAAAACTTAATTAACTCAGATATCATAAGACTCATCTGACTTTTGCGTGTATTAGTTAATGAATTTTTAAATCTGAACACAATAAAATACTAGCTTTACTATGATTCCCGAAATAATAATTAGCTAAATTCTTAACTCTTAAAATTTTGTAAATGATTTATATCATTTTTTATCATTCTTTTACATTTTATTTTTAATTAAAACTTACTTTAACTAAAATTCATAAAGATGTAAATATATACGAAAATTAAAATACATAAAAAACTTCTTTTTAAACTATGTTAAAATACTTATGTTAAATTTAAAACTAATTAATCAAATAAATCTTAGTTTAAAAA
>JAOTRH010000001.1:24909374-24925875 GCA_034768845.1 Heliamphora exappendiculata
GTTGAAAGTTTAATAAAGATGTATTTTCTGGATCTCCGAGCATGTATTTTATGTCGGCGTTGGAAATTCTCCCAACACTTCACTCTCAAACCATCCAACCAAACCACGACGGCCGCTGGATGGGTGGCGATGGATGCCAAAATCGGCGAAACCCTATGGTCGACGGCAAACCCTAGTGCTACCTCCGCCTTCGCCGGTCCTATCACGGTGGCCAACGGAGTTCTTTTCGTTGGTTCAACGGATCAGAGAGGACCCGTATATGCAATCGATGCCAAGACGAGAAGATTTCTTTGGTCCAGCGAAACTGGAGCCACCGTATACGGGGGCACATCGGTGGGCAACGGTTGTGTTTATGTCGGCAACGGATACAAGGTGAGCATAGGAGTGACAATCCCTTCACTCACTTATGTAGTGATCAGACATTTTTGTTTTTAGGGAATGAAAGTGCCGTGAAATCAAATGAAATAACAACTCAGTTGAAACTTTCATTTAACAACAATACTATAATTATCAATTTATTTTATTAAATTTTACTTTACATTGACCTTGTTTGGGCAGTTGGTTTATTTGCGTATTTATTTATTAGTAAATAAATCAAAACACAAATAAGTCCATATGCTTGGATGACAATTGACTTATTTGTTTATTTGACTTATAACCCACTTCGTTTGGCTTTTAAATCAGCTTATTTTGACTTATTTTGATTTAAAAGCTAATTTATTTAGTTTATTGACTTATTTGCTTATTTGTATATTTTTAACTTATTTAATTACCTAAACGACGTTACTTATTTATTGACTTATAAGCTAAATAAGTTATAAGTCATATTATGCAAGTAGGGCGATTATTAAAATTCACCACTAATGCTTATATTGAATACAGTGATGTCAAATAACTCGTTACATTTGTCTAAAAAAATAAATACTAAGGTTATGTTTGATTGATTAAATTAATAATGAGATGATATATTATCTCACTTAATAAGTAATTTTATATAATTAGTAATGAATAAATTATTAATACCATATTCTCTTAAACAATATGTATATTCTACATTTTGTAGAATTAATTATCTAATAAATGTATAATTCCCACACCACTTGTTGAATTTAATAAAGAAAATATAATTTTATGAGATATATAATTCAATTTTATATTTAATTCGATCAATTAAATATATCTTAAATAATTAACTACGTTCATATTTTTAAAGACAAAGTGATTTATTCATATAATACTGATATTTGCTCAACTTGATCTTTTACATAATTATCTATATACTAAAAATAATAAAATAAATAATTTAAATATTAAAGTAGAATCGACATGAGCGGTCGTGCGCCAACAGCATAGTGTTGTCCACATGTAGATAGCCTGATCCTTTGGTTAGACCCAACCTATGTCCCTGCTTAAACCCAGCATTGTATTTATTTTCTTCATTATAAGCAAAAGGAGCCTTGAGGGTTAAACCGATTGAAGCCAATAGGTTATAGAATGTGGGATGAGCAGGTGTTGCTCTAATTTTATAATTATTAATGTGTTTAATAAAATTTATTATTTTTTATTAATATTTTATTCAATATATAAAGATATATTATTTAGTAATTTGAATAAAGTATTACTCGAAAAGTATTGAATAATTATTCCTCACAATTTAGAAATAGATATCCTCCTCAAATTTATGGAGGGAAGGGAGGGAAAAGAATGTGAGCTATTTTTTCTCTTATTTAGTTATTCAAGAGCTAAAAAAAATATTGTTATTTTTTTTCTCTTGTTTGTGTGATAATAATTAATAAAAATAAATAAAGTATTTCATACTTATTTACTTTTATAATTTTTTAATATTAGTTTCAATTATTATTTTTAATATAAATATAAAAAAATTATTGTTGATATTATAAAATTAATCGTATCCATTCTTTTACTTCTCGGTCGTATCTTCCCAATTTTGAAGGAATAAATAACCTCTTAAAAATGAATTATTTCTCTCATTACTTTGCCTCTATTTATTTTTCTTTTTCTTTTTAAAAATTATCCAAACAACATTATAACTAATTTTTTATTTTAAATTCTTCACTTCCCCTTCACCCTCCAATCCAAAGTCAGGCTAAAATAATAGGAGATATTCAAAGACTATAATACAGGGAGAAGATTAAGTGTTAATGTTCTCAAATTTACATCTCTTGCTTCACTTGGAACACAAGAAAACCTTCTGTTCTTTGGATGTAGACAAATTAAAGACGAGATAAAAAGAAAACTTCCAAGAAAACTAGAACTAACAAAAAGCGAAGACCCTCCACCATCATCACAAAGAAGTGTGCTGCTCACTATCCAAGTCAAGTTCGTCCTTGTTGGTTGGTTCAGTTCAAGGTGAAAATCCCATTCGTACAAGCTTTTACGAGTCACCTGGGGCAATCAATCTTGCCGAGGAAGTGTCACCCAAGGAGACAGATGCTAATGATGATGCCCAAACCCGAGCACTCCTAGCTCCGCTATGGAAGTTTCGGGTTTTACACAGCTTCAGCTTGCTCCAAACCCTCTTCAGATCAATTACGTGGAGAACCCGTCCCAAAAGTTGGCTCAACTCTCCAAGGATTTCCACATTTAGATGAGGTTTGAAAGCGACCCACAAACCAATTAAACAAGATATCATCTTGGGGTAGAAATATAGAAGTACCCTAACAAGGAGGAACAGTACTGAGGAAACTAGATAAGGTTCGCTCATCAGTATCTCCTTTGCAGAGTTTCCTTTCCAAGGATGAAGTACCTTAGGACCGCTTTCATAGTCGCCGCCTTGATTGTCAGTCAAATCCACTACTGGGTCAAGTCCTGAAACGGAAACAAGGACACGAGGTTAAACCATAATATGATTCGGAGGAGTAAATAAAAGGCGGAGCAAGGCAAAAAATGGACATCCAACAGATATGTAATAACTACAATTTACCCCATTCGATCTTCAATCCACACTTAGGCTATGTTTGGATCTTGCATTGTCAGGGGAAAGGAAAATGCATGGGAAATAAAATTACCTATTCATATTCATTTATTATGGGTAATTGAACAGAAAAAGAAAGATTTTCTTGGACAAATAATTATTCGTTTTCCAACCATTTTCCTAACCTAATTGGCAAAAACAAAAACAAAAAACCTTTTCTTTCCCTTCATTATCTTTTCCTATATTTGCCTTCCCTTTTCTTATACCCCCCACTAAACCAAAACTCCAAACATAGTATTAGTAGAATCTTAGGGTAAAGGAAGCTGACACGAGAAAATGGACTGGATACAACACAAGTTCATTTCTATGCTAAAAACCTATTGTCATTTCTTAATGTTAAAATGTTGAGGAGAAGAAAGCCAGAAAGGAGATTTTCATTGATATACAAAATGCAAAAAACAGGGCACCCCAATGGCTTCAAACCAATTAAGTAATTTATTTAGAAGGTGTACCTGTAGTTCTCTTATAGAAGTGAACAAAGGAGCAAAGATCTTTCGGACCATGATACCGCACCCTTTCAGTCCGGTTCACCATCAATATTGAGGGCAAGCTATGAATCCCATATCTTGAAAGAACTCTGCAGATATGCCAAGCAAATCAGGAAAGCGGATCTTTTTGAGAATGCCAAAACTGTACAAGTAAACGGCAGGGTATGGAGAAGCAATGCTCTCCTTCCCTTTATTTTTCCTCTTGCCTTGAAGAGACAGCCTTAAATATCCACCAGATTACGTTAAATAACTGGATTGCTAACTAATCCCAAGAAACCAAATCTACTGCATCAGTTCAGGAATATAAAGGTATTCTCCGAAAACTTAAAAGCTCTAAATCAAAAAATGAGAGTTAAGCTCCCCTCCAAAATTTGTAAAACAACCCACTTCATCACACATCCACACCGCATAACAATTGAGAAAATTCCATCATGGTACTCCATCAAAGGCCAGATTATAGCAAATAACTTAATAACAACTTTTTCCCCTTTCAACTATAAAGACAAGCACCCGTTCAAACTCTGTAGGTAATCTAATGTGATCAGAGACCATAAAGCGAGGAAAACTCAAGGAAGAGCTAAAAAGGATATGTAAAGACATGACAAGACTTAGAGTGCTATATACATCCAATTGAAATAATAGAAAAAAGGTGTGGCGATGACATGAGACAATGCTCAATGTTTTTAGCAAGAAAACAAACATCCTTTCAAATCTAGAGATGGCCAATTTGATTAGTGACATTGGAGCCTAAATAACTCTTTTGAGAAGCTAACAGTATGGTTAGGATGGATATGGGCATCACATGAGATAGATGCAGATAAAAGTAACATGGTATGCTGATATAGCCGATGCAGAAAAATAGGGACAGATGACAGCAGCAAATGACTGTTCGTTTATATTATGTGATTTGATCAACTACCACTATTACTATTATCATAATTCAGTAACACAAAAAATAATAAAATTGACACATCCGAACCGGGTCCAAAATGGGCAAGTGTCCCTGCAGCAATGAATAAATAAAAAGGTAAATTACAGTGACCTCCCCTGAGATTTAGTAAAACATCAACCACCATCCCTGTGGTTTCTAAAATGTGATTAACCTCCCCTCTGGTTTAGGTTTTGCATCAAATTAGTTCAACTGTTAAATTTTCGCTGAACTGTGCCTTGTTTGGCGCATTTTTTGAATAAATTTTTATGATCCAATCCGTTTATTACGTAGAACTCGTCGAGTTTGTCTAGCACGTGAAAATTCAGATTCATCCGATATCTGTAACTTAGTGATTGAATAAAATTTTTTAATAAATAAATAAATAAAAATTATAATTTAAAAAAACATTGTTAAACAAATGTTATTCAATCACTTAGCTACAGGTATCAGATGAATCTGAATTTTTACAAGTTGAACAAACTGGACGAGTTCTACATAATGAACGGATTGGATCATAAAAATTTATTCAAAAAACACGCCAAACAAGGCACAGCTGAGCAAAAATTTAATGATCGAACTAATTTGATGCAAAACCTAAACCAGATGGGAGGTTAATGACATTTTAAAAACCACATGAGTGGTGGTTGATGTTTTACTAAATCTCATAGGAGGTCACTATAATTTACCCTAAATAAAAAGGACCAAATTTAGCCTCATATAGAGAAACTAATAGGCAGTTCACCGTAAAAGCATTCTGGTCCACATTCTGGGTCACCACAATGACTGAAGCATGATAAAATCCTTCTAAATATGAAAATAATGATAAAATAAAATAAACCAACCTTGGCATGGCTGAAGATTGTTCAACCATTATGTGTTTGATTTGAGGAAACATTGTACTGAGGGCAGCAAACTTGGTTCGAATTCCACTTGAAAAGGGGCACGACGAGGCGTAGAACAAAACAGCAGTATATACACTAGTCCGAATGGGATTCAAAGCTCCATCAAGCGATTCTCCATCCATCTTCAGAGACATCAAAATCAAATTAGATTGTAAATAAATAAGCACATAAAATTAAATAACAAAAAAAAACATAATAATCTGCTTGTTAATTCATGTGCAAATCTCAAATTCATTCCACAAATTTTACAATCATAGTCATGGCTGTTGCCACCAGAAAAAAAAAAAGCACCACCGCCACCAGCACCATTAACATAAGCAAAACACAAATACAAGTAAGATCTTGGTTTGGAAAACAAGTGCGATTTCACACGTATTATTTGAAGCAGAAGAAATTTTTTTAAAAAACTGACAAGGATTAGTGGCTGTTTTGAAGTGCACAAGCATGCCAATCTTTGCAAACTTTACAGGTGAGATCCAGATGCAGCAGTTGTAATTAAATGAACAGCAATAACAATAACCATAATAATAATAATAATTTCAAGTCAACAAGTATCAGGTATTTCATCCTTTCATTGAGAAAGTGTCATACATCATGAAATCATAAAATATAAGAGCCAAACCGCAATAACATGAAGACGAAATAGGGAATGCCTATAATGGTAGAATAGATATCTCTATGTGAAACATCCAATCCAATTTTCATTCTGACAGCCAACTCGCATAACTATCTTAAAAACTGGCACAGAATCTTAGCTTCAGAGGGCAGTCAATCCCATTTGACTATCGATCTCTGATCAAAACGATCGTGCCAAACTGGTAGTATGCAATATGCGCAAGCATTCTCTATAAACATGCCAAACATCCACAAAAAAGATCTCACATATAATCTTTGACTGAGATGCTGGTTCACGCATAAATCATCCAACTCAACGGGTATGAAAGCTGGCGAAGGGCGTACAACATTTGTGCATCGACCAAGTGATACAACTGCGAAAGGCATACATTTCGCTCATACAAAAGGAAGGAGGAAATTCTTATCGAGTATCAAGATTCAAGGCTTTCAAACATGGCCATGTTCAAATAAATTAAACTCTACCAGCATATCTACTATTTATACGCAAGCATACAAAAGCAGAGAGTTGTTAGTGTTATATAAACAAGCACATGCATATTTGTTTAGGTATACAAAAACATATACGTATACACGTCTCTGCATTCTAAGATACCTAAACCTAAAAGGAATCACGACAGAAAAGACAGAACCCAACAACAAAAATCTGGTAATGCGGAGATGGGGAAAGAACAATTCACCAATCCTCCTAAAAAGTATGTCAAGTTTCTGAACTCAAAAACAAAATAAAATAAACATGTTATTTATAATTTATCGGCAAGAAAAAATTGATGAACAAATAGGACCTAACCATCACCATCACCATCACCATCACCATCACCATCATCATCACCCCCAAAACATTCAATTAAAACACGATAACTAAACCATAAAGAGAAACTAAATGGAAATCGAAACCTGGTACCTCAATAGGCGAAGACGAAGAGATCGTATAGGGGCACTGAACCTGTAGATCTTGAATAAACGTATTGCGTTGAACACGACACATGGATGTAGATGCAGAAAACGATGATAACGATGAAGATGAAGTTACGTATCGAATCGAAGATGCCGCTGTGAATATACAAAACAACACAACATAATTAATCGAACCCGCCATTAAACTGTCGAATAAACGTTTCACAGATCAATTATGCCCCCCTCCCCCCTTCGAATCAGCTTTTGCAAGCTCAATTTCAGCCACTTTCTTATCGCCTTCGTGCAGTTTTGACTATTCCTTTTTGTTTTCTAATTTGCTGCGGGCTCCAGTTATGAACCGGCCCCCGCCGGAGATCCATAACAGCTGCAATTTTCTTAAAGTAATACCCTCCAAACATCGATGCAGATCAACTAACAAACTTAAATTTTAATTATTTATTTACACTAAATTTTAAAATATTTATTAATTTTAATAAAATAAATAGTCAAAATTACTTTTTGATGAATTTTATTGTCAGTCGTCCATATACAAAATATTTTTTATTTTTTATTTTTTATTAATGTTCAAAAAATTGAATTTTTACTCTCGATAATAAAAAGCCGTATTATTTTAAAATTTTATATTATAAAATACAAGTTAAAAATTACAACAAATTACTATTTAACTTTTATTAACTATACATTTTTATTTTTATTCAAATATATATATAATATTATTTTTATTAATACACTTATCGCCAATCATAAGGTTCAAATGTGGATAAGAGTAAGATTGTAGGAGTAGGACCTTTTTAAGATTTTTATCTCAAACGCGAGCGGCATTTTTTTTTTTCAAAGGAGCGCCGAGCGCGGTGATTTTTTTTTTTCCCCCCTCGTAGGAGTGCGGCATTTGTAATTGTGATATCATTAATCAAAACTCTCATTTTTTTTATATTATTTTCTAGGAACTTGATGGCTTAGTTACATTTAAATTTAATCATCAATATGATAATTGACCCTGTTTGGACGGACATAATTATTGATTTATTAATTTATTTTTACTTATTTTAATTTAAATACTATAAAATTTAGTTTGTTGGCTTATTTTTCTTATTTTAGTTTATTTTTATCTTTTAAAAAAATTATATTTTAATTAAAAAAATTTATTTTTTCGACTTGTCTCAACAAGAGAAATCTAAAAAATATAATAATTTAATTAAATAATTAAAAAAATTCACTCAAAACAAAAAATCTACAAAATTAAATAAGTTAATAAGTTAAATTCACTCATTCAAAGCCAATATAAAATGATACCCCCAAAAATTATGTACCGCAACGATATTATTACAATTTTAAACTGAATATGTTACCTTTTGTTCTATTTTGATAGTATTACTAAAATTAATAAATTATATGTTATAATTTATAATATAAATTGTGAGTATTTAATAAAATTTATAATTTATAACTGAAATGTAAAAAATAATAATAATAATAACTTATAGTAGAAATTATAAATATTTAAAAAAATTTATAATTTATAATTAAAATTAATAATAAAAAATTTAAACTACTAACAGTAATTTTACCAAACACCCATTTATAATAGGCAACAATGATTTTTGTCAAATTATTGAAAAATATTGTATAGTATATTTTGTAGATATTTGTCACACGTGAATTTATTCTTAAAATTAATATTGAAAAACAAAAACTTAAAACTACAAAAATAGAATTTCTCAAAAAATAACATTTTTAACTTCTAAAATCTTATCACATTTTTAACTTTTAAAATCTATCTTCAATTCAAAAATAAAAAACAAAAACTGTGAGATATAAATATAACACAACTTTAAAAGCAAAAAAAAAAAAAAAAAAAGAGGACAATCTTCAAGAATAGTACTATGATTCTTTAGGAATTTAATTGCAGAGGAGAAAAAAGTTCTCACCTAAAAACAAGAATACAAATATTATATAGAACATAGATACAATTCAATACATAAAATGTCAACTGATATGCTTTAAAAAGACCAAAAAAAAAAAATAACATGAACACTTTAATCAACAAAAGACTATATATATACATACATGCATACATACATATATACATATATAGGGTTTTTTAGAATGAATAAACAAAGAACTTGGGAGAAGTAAAATATGCAAAGTGATCAAAAGCATAAAACGGAGGGAGAGAAAGTTGGGTGAAAGAGAAGACTAATTGAGTTTAAAATAATGGCAGTATGAATGAAATATCTATCTATCAAATCTGACTGATCCGAAAGCATGACTATCCTTCCTTATTTATAGCACTCAGATGAGCTACGTTGGGGTTCGGATAGAATTCTTTTAAGAGATCAAATTGGATCATGAAAAGCAATATCGGAGAATCAATGGATTCTAACCGATATCAATGGATTCTATCCAGAAAATCAACAAAATAGTGTTATATTCCAACTCAACTAGGTCGGTTACCGAATAGCCCGTGGGTACCTAACCCACTCGGGTTACCCGACCTACTCGACCCACTTGGATGGAGTAACATGGGTGTCACTCAAGTAACTCGAGCGAGTAACCCCAGTAGCTCGATAAATTTTTTTTCTTAGCTACCAAACCACATGTCTCTCAACATCCCGTGCAGGTTTATACTGCTATTATCTTTGATTGTCTCTGGGGCAGTCTTTCAATTCTCAGAAGAATCTATGTTGCTATAGTCTATACTATATATGTTTGGTTTCGTTCAATCTGTGCTGAACCATATAGTCCGCGTTATGTCGTTGTAATTGGTAGTCAGCTACACAGCCTGTGATGTCTTCATGACCTGTGTCATGGCAATAGTACAGTCTGTACTGTCTTTAAGGTCTGTCCCATGAAAATATAATTAAGTAGTCAGAGCAACTGTCATAATCTATGCTATGCTTCATAGCATGCACCGCAGAATGTCTTCATCTGTAATTAGAACTATATTTCATAGTTTGTTCTATAAAATGTTGCGTGGCTTAACACAATACATAGTTATACTAGACAGCGACCTCAGTGATTCGGCTTAGTATGGCTCGACCAGGTTACTCCTTTGGTTCAACCATTCTGAATGCTGCATAATGCAAGCATCTCATTTAATGAGACAGATATGGCTCGTTAGAGTCGAGTAACTCTGGTTTAAGTTACTCGACCTTCCTTTGTTCGATGTGCTTGGACCCATCGAACCACATGATCATTGGGCCACTCATGCCTCTTTCGTATCTTCTTGACCTTCGATCCATTCAGCATATTGAGTCATTTGCCTCCTCGAACTATATGACTTTTGATAGACTCAGATTATCCTAAACTTCTTGAGTCCTTCGAGTGACTCGGCTACCGAGTCACTTAATCATCGAGTCAATTATGAAGTTGCTTTGACTTGTCATTTGGACGACTAGTCTCCTCGGGTCATTTTCTTATCGTCGATAGTCATACCACTTGTTTAAGTCATTCACCCAAGTCATACACAGGTCATTCACTCGAGTAACTTGGGTTTGGCTTTATAGATAATTTATACTCTTTTACTTTAGGTCGTGTCTATAACAAACATACCTGAAAAAATAATTACAAAACATCTTTCCAAATCCCTAACTAGAATCAAGAGATAACAACAACCTTAATCCTCCAAGCATTCCCGACCATGCCAGAAACAAATGGATCAAAGGTCGCATCGCACCCTCCCATAAATAGACAAAAAATAAAGTAATGTGCATAGGTGGTAAACATAGATCCCGGATCACACTCATTTCAGTGAATCTCACTTAGGACTCACCCCACATAGCAAAACTCATTGACAAATCATAGCAAAACTCATAGACAAATCATAATTTCTAATGCCACCAAATCTAATCAGCCACCATAATCATCACTATCACTGTAAGACTGCGAACCCCAAAACTTCGAAGCGAGCTCATTCTCGTCTGATGAAACATGACAAGTAGCATTGGTGAAGTCTCTGTAGCGTAAGAGACCCAGTTCTTCACCACAACTAGCAGTAACAATTTGACACCCTTTCACAGCCATAGCAGAACAACCCGGGTTAGAAGTCGAAACGTCCGGGGAGCCGCAAATCAAGGAATTTGTTAGAGTACCAGTGTCAGTCTCCCAAACACTAACGTAAGAATCCTCTGGGCCTCCAGTAACTATTTTATATGGATCCATGTGCAACTGTGTTACTGCACCATTATGTCCATCCAACTCCAACACTGTCTCGCCGCTTCTCCTCACATCCCAAACCATTGCCCTGCAAAATTAATCAGTAGTTGAAAAAAACTAGTGGAATGACAAACCGGTTCAAACCAACCCAAACCATAATGATTCGTTTTTTTTTTTTTTTTGGATTTGGTTCTGATTTTTATATGTTGAGAACCGTTCATATGATTCTATTCCATTTGAAATTGAAATGAACCGTTCCTTAATTTTGTTAAATTTATAACATATTATATATTATATATTAAAAAAATGTACAAGTATAAATTGTTTTCTTTACCTCTTCTTTTTTTTCTGTTTTATAATATATATTTTATTTGTTTTTCAAAACATTGTAATATTATATAATTAATAGACTATTAATTATCAAAAAGAAAATTAATAAAATTACGAAGAAATAAAATATAATGCATAGAGAAACCTCATCCTAAAAACCTCATCGTTTTCAAAATTCAAGAACTTTGCGAATGCTTCAAACTAAACCATGTGGACCATTAATGGTACCCCAAGCTGCATATTATTTGACCCATCCTCAGAAGGACTAGAGTGGAAATACTAATACTTAGTGAGTTGGACATGAATTCTTTAAATTCTGAAGGATTGTTATGGCACAGCTTCTTACTCAATTTCAGTAGATCATTCAGATTGTTGAATATATCCCCATGATGGAAATAGCTAAGCAGGGAAAAACCTCTTAGTGAAAAGCAAAACAACAAAAAACACAAAACAAAACAAAGCACTTAAACAATACTGACTAAAATCATTAAAAATAAAAAATTCCAAGATTTACCTGTCAGTTACACCACCGCCAATCAAGCATTTTGAAGGCATAATTTCGAATGAATGCAATTCTCCCTGGTGGATTGCTGCACTGAAAACTTTCTGCATCGTCCTCAAATCAATTGCCACAACATAGGAACCGGCAGCAATATAGACCAATGACTCATGGCATTTCATACCCACGGGTGCACCAGGCACAGAAGTGGCTCCCACGCAGCAAGAAGAACGTACAGCAGATGAAGCTGTTGTATCCCAAACTCTTACCTATTAAGACGCTAGAATTGGGATAATAGAATTGGTAGATGAAAACCCAATAAGTTAATGATACCACAACTAAAAAAACCATTGTAGAAACTGCACCTCCGAGATTTAACAATCACGTCATGGCTGGCGTGGAGCTAGCACAGCCATGTTCCACTTTGTCTTGTTGGAACTCAGACATCCATACACTACACTTCCCGAGACCTGAGGCATCAAACTACAGCTGATATTTCTCAACTCAAATTCCGTTCAAGTTTAATGGTCAGGGTGGGTATTGGGATGCCACTGTCATGTGGCGCCTTGAAAATGCCCCACGACATACATCTAGGAGTGAGCCACCCTAGGCTCCTTGCCTTTGACGAGCAAGCACCCTGGCTTCCATACAACTAAGCAAGTAGGCCTCTTCAACTCCTTATTGTCCCATGGAAGAGCATCAAGGTCGCGGCCTAGCCTGACTTCGCGTTTAATGTGCTTAGCACATTAACTGTCTGCCAAAAGTACCAGAGAGCGTTAGGTAAGTCAAGCTCTGCTCAATAGCAACAAGGTTCAACACATCCGACTCAATCAGTCAGCCTTCTTGGAGTTGGTTTGCCCACATCTCGTCTACTTCCTAGAGAACTACTGCATGTACTTCAGTATCTCCATCCACCAAATGAACTCGCCTAAAAAGATCACTCACCGTACCATATCCCAGGATGAGAGCAGGGTATTTGTATCCCCACTCTGAACCAAAGGTTGTGGCTTGGAAGCTAAAATGAGAGGTCAGTCAAGGGAGTCTGGTTTTCCCTCCGCAAGGGCAGCTCCATCTTAGATGGTTATAGAAAGAGAGGGTATTACGTGTTAACTAATGCACCTGACATCTCGCAGTACATATCCTACTTACCAATTAACGATCTCAATGATACGATTCACCATATATCATATCAATCTCTGCAGGTCCCATGATTATGCTGGATTGGGTTGAGAGAAATTTTGTAACCAACCCACTTTTGACGGGTGAATTTTTTTTCAGCCCACCATCAACTCATTGATTGCCAAAACCAACAACTTTGGTGATTTTTACACGGTTTTAAGTCGCGGTTTAAGCAGTTTAGCAGGTTGCAAAATCCTAAATTTTTGGGGTTATCTTCATAAAATTAATTTCTTTTTTAACAAGTAGTAGATTAAACGGATAAAAAAAAAATGCCACCCGTATACAAGAGCTCCATAGAATGAAGTTTGGTAATCTAATTAATTTATAAAAAACAAACAAATCTATTGTAAATAACAAAGGAAATTACACTTAACAGACTACAATAATCCATTAACAGTAATAGTAATAACATCCACCAACGTCTTTAATTATAAAATCGAAATTTCATATTTATGAGGAGAGAAAATCATCCAAAATATATAATAATTAACAATAGCAATCAAAATAAAAAATGCTCTAAGTTGTTCCTTGCGAATGATAGAAGATTCACCCAACTACAAACATGCATATGGAGTTGGGATTCATCTTATGAAAGAACACCATAACTACTATATACCCTAGGCAGATTAAATTGGGTTTAATAGCAGTTAAAAAAATATAAATCACAACCAACCCACCTGCCTCATTATCTCCACCCAACCCAACTCACTTACCCACATCAATCGCACGGATTGGCGTGGTTAATTGATAAGTTAGAGCAGATCAACAAGTTGTTTGCATACATGCCAGACCACATAGGTTTTACTCTAAGACTTTCAAAGGAGTAGTCTCTCAAGCTAAGTAAGAGAATCCACATGTACTCAAGTGAGCTAGATTTCTTCTCCACTCTCTCTATATAAAAGTTGACGTGCATACTCATAAGAACATAAGGTTCTCTAACCTATCGCTTACTCATTCGGTTTAGCTCTCTCTCTCTCTTGTATTATGTTTAATACAGTTAAAAAAATTTAAATCACAACCAGCCTACCTATCTCATTATCTCCACCCAACCCAACTCACCCACGTTAATCACACGGATTGGTGTAGCCCATATAGGTTGATTTATAAGTTGGAGCGGATCGACAAGTCATTTACACACATAATAGACCACATAAGTCTTACTCTAAGACTTTCAAAGGAGCTCTATGACCTCTAACCTCTCAAGCTAATTAGGAGAGTCCACATGTACTCAAGTGAACTAGATTTCTTCTCCATTCTCCCTATATAAAAGTTGAAGCGCATACTCATAAGAACATAAGGTTCTCTAACGTATCGCCTACTCATTCGGTTTAGCTCTCCATCTTCAACAGTCTTTAGCCATCATAGCGCACTACATCTTCCCATAAGGTCATTTGTAGCCCACATCCATCTCTAACACCTGCAATCCAAGGCATAAAAGAAGCATTTTTTACGAGATTCCGAAACCACCAGCCACCCCTACCTAATTCATGATGAGCCCACCAATTTCCTGGCAAGATGCCTACATCAATATTAAGCACTCACCAATTGAGTAAATATTAAAAAGTATGATCGAATTCATAATATCCACCAATATGTGTATTATAATATTTTGTTCAACATTTACTAAAGAAGATGTCGTACCATTTCCCCCTTCTCCATAGAATTAAGAAAAAACACTTGACATTATATTACCACTCTATACTTTCTTCATTCTCTTTCACCAACTATTAATATCCCTCCCTCCGTTGTTGCCACCACTACACATTGCAAATTACCACATTTGTTTGGAGAATCCCCGTCTCCACTCAACTACCAAGATCAAGATGAGTGGTTTCACCCCGATTAGTACTATTATTTCACGCACAAGTATCTCATGCAGTGCAAGTAGCGTCACCAAAGTTCCTTTTGAGACTACAAGTGGATGACAGATGAACTAAACTGATCCAAATATTAGGAATAGCAATGGGGCGGGTTTTTACAGGTTTTACTTAATCCGTTGCTACCCCTGTTCACCCACTTCCGCCATTACCACCGCTCCCATCCCGAGTTGGATATTTTATTCCTGTCCCTGCCCCATGTGAGGGCTCAAAACCTGTAGGTCACCCGACCCCTCTATTTATTATTATTTTTGAATGCCTTTGAGGCAATGATTAGTATTTCTTCGAATACTTAAAAGATCTTTTTTTATCTATATGCCTTAGAATTTTTGGAATGGCCAATCAATTGCTTGGACTTTATTTAATTCTAAATTATGATTTACTTAATTATAAATTTTGATATATTTAATTTATATTTTTTTTATATATAAATGTGTTGAGTAGGGCTAGTATTGAGAGATAATATCTGCTCTCACCTCGTCCCCGCTTTAGGTGAAATATATTTTCCCCTGTTCACATCCCTAAATCTTCATTGAATCGGGTAAAACCGATCGAATAACTCAAATTAGATTATTACACCTATTACTATGGTGGTGCTCAGGCATGAAATGGTCACCTCGTAGATATGTTCAAACATTAATCAAACTTAGCTCCCTAAACTCAAGAGAAATTCCATTTGGCTCTAATTGCTCGGTTTATAAACAACTCGTAGAGGGTGTTTATGAGCGTCTGAGAAGCAGATCATAGATGTAACTGACTTTTTCATCCAAGGTGATGGACAGGAAAGAATTGTAACAATAAGAGTAACAAAAATAATTAAAGCATTTAGGACAAATGAAAAATCTAACAAGTGCTTATTCTTAACCTTTTAGCTAAACCATTGACCAAGAAAGGATTGGGTTTTGAGCACAATTAGAGTTAAAAAGAAAGCAGAGATGAATCTTCAAAGTCACTGTCAAGGAGATTTGCCCAAGGATATTGATCACCAAAATGTTAAATGATACTTCCTTAGCTTTCAATTAAAAAATCCATTGAAAACTTGATCCTCATCTCCATGGTTCTCTTACAAAGGGGATTCGTATAGATTTTGAAACAAGTAGACATAAGGGATTTGCAATGAAAATTGTGTTACATGAACTCTTCTAAATGTAAGAAATATCTGTGTTGGATACTTAATACTTTGATAAAGGTATAAGATATGTGTCCGACATTTTTACTTAGACATTCACCAAGAAAATATATTTTTTAATTCGAGTTTACAATAAAATTATGCATAAAATATCATACTATGCATATAATGCTTTATACAACCTTGTAAAAATTATTTATCCTAGTAAATAAAATAAACATATTAAGAAATATGGGTATTATGTCGTGCCCCAGCGTTTTTGATATGAGAATTAGATAGGGATGGTGTAGACACCCCAATTTGACCCCGCCTAATCTTAGGCGAATCCGATGATGAAAACATGAGAAATAGTGCCTCAGTACGATACTCGAGAGTTGATCCAAGCTCGGTATTTGAACCCAGTCATCAAAAACCTTCAAAATCTCCGAAACCAATGAAATTGTACCAAACCATCGATAACTTGTT
>JAOTRH010000001.1:24925975-24943032 GCA_034768845.1 Heliamphora exappendiculata
TCCCATATGCCACAATTCCAACAGTTTAATGTCAAGCAAAGTGTCAATTCCAGTGGTTAAGGAACCTTTTGATCTACTCACTAATCCGAGTTCTAATATCAACACCCTCATCCTCTAATCAAAAAAAAAATTCTTAATATTATTTTTATTTTTGGCTGCATGGTTTTTTAGATTTAAGTTAATAATTAGAATTTGTGTTCTCCTTGCGTAAAAGTTTGTATCCTCTTTGCGTAAAAATTTGTGTCATTTTTTATAGAGACTTAATTTCTCTTCTTGTATTGAGATTTTTCGCTTCTTTTAAAGTTTACCGTTCTAACGTTATATTCCTATGTATAATTATATAGATCAGCAACATATTTTAATCTTAGACCTATTTCGTAAAATAAAAATAAAAGTTTAGTTGATTGATTTATTTTGTCGTACTTTTATTTTTTGAATTTTTTTTATCTTTTGGTTATTTTTTAAACTCGTTTCAATAAGAAAATTTAAAAAATATAATAATTTAATCAAATAATAAATTTTTATTATTAAATAAAATTAAACAAAGAAACTATTATCCCAATGGAGATTACAAGTATTCATAAATAGAGGCATATGGTACACTGAAAAACAACCAATATATTGAAACATTTCCCATGAAATAAACATTACACAACTTCAGCCTCCCATCTGGATTACATTTTTGTAGTAAACACAGAAGCAGTTTAATTCGGGTGTTTCTTTCTAACAGGGTTTACCCGGTTTGCAACCGCCGATAACACCGGCGAAGCGGGTCAGGCTCTTAACGGTTCGGGCAGGATTTGGCTTCACAAGCCCGCTCAGCTTGGAAACCCCATTCGGGTCACCGGATTCAATAAAGAAAGCTCCACGCTTGAAGATATCTCCCTGTGATCTCCATAGCCAGTGCCTCCACTCGGACTCGGGCGCATCCCTGTGGGTTACCTGTAACCGCCCCATAAAAAAATTTGAATTGACTTGGTGCCGTTTAATCGGCCTATATTTGGACTAAAAAAATACATGTGGCTTTTTTTTTTGAGTTTTTTAATCTTTTATGAATTATTTTTTATATTTTAATTTAATTTTTTTACTTTTTTTAGTTCCTTGTGTTAAAATGATTCTAAAAAATATGCCAGTTAAAGCTAATTTTGAAATTTTTTTACTAAAAACACAAAAAAAAAAAAAACAAAAAGTTTGCTAAATTGACTTTTTTCGTCTTATATAATTTTTTTTAAGTTTTGATAAAAAAAATTTACTTTTTCGTTTTCTCATGATAAAAAAATTTCTAACAAATATACTCATTTAAAATAATACTGAAAAAAATTCACTAAAACAAAAAAATACTACAAAAAAAACTAGTACAAACATAATCTCAGTTCGATCGTTCATAATGAAGCAACTAATTATTAAAAAATAAATTATTAATTGTACATAAGTATGCAACCTACCTAATGAATCCTAAAAAAACTACAAAGGTAGTAAAAAATTCATTAGACAATAATCAATATAATGCATTAACAATTATAAAAATAAAACTAATGAATGACCAAAATTGAAAACATCAAGAAAATTTGCACATAAAATAAATATGAATTCTATGGACATGTTTCTATTGATTGACATTTCATAGGTCAATTTCGATTCATTTCAATTTAATATTTGTTGAATAGTTTCAAATTGAAAATCAATTATTTCTGATTTCTTAAACCACCCATACCACACTCATATTAAAAATCCAACCAAAATCAACTAATTTGCTACGATTAAATCGCTTTAGATGATTTTTTTTCACATTTTTAATTTCAGCTAAAACAGACACAAGAAGTAGATAGGTAAAAACAGAGACGGTCACATAATTTTAATTTAGGAGGGACGAATTATTTTTATAAATTTTTAAAAAGACGTATATTAAATTTTTTAAAAAATCTTAAAAGAACGACCTATGTAATCACGAAATATTTTGAATTAATACTATTATAATTTTAAAATTTTTTAAAATCTAAAAAAGACACCACCCCATCCGTCTTTCCTTGAGTCCATCTATGGTTAAAAGTTACCTACTTGTTTAAATTCTGGCCTGCCAGGGGCAATGAAACGGTTGCCCTGGCTGATGACGGTGGCGTGGTGGCTGCCGCCGATGGCATACATCTGCCAGTGAGTGTAGTCATTGTTGATGACGTGGACTACTCCGGATCGGACGCGTGGCATCCTTTGGATCAGCCTCTTCCCGAAATGGTTGTATATCACCGTGATTCGCATCGGCTCATCCACCATGCCTGTGTCACGTGCACCAAACAGCAGCACCTGCATGCAATTGCAAATGCATCAGAACTTTAAAAGAATAAAATTAAGGAACGTTTTGATTCAATTTCATATAATTTTCTGAAAACTTAATTCGAGAAACAATCATAACAAACTGTTCTTAAAGATTTAAAACCAAAACCAAACCGCCAACAAAAAAATTGAACCAAATTATATAATTTGAATCGATTTGAATCGTAGTTCCACTGGTTTTTTTTTTCTTTTTTTTGAACAATCCTAATTGTGTTACCTTATCATGATCCGTCCAGTGGCAGTTGGAGATGGTGATGTCAGTGGAGCCCTCAATGGCGTCTATGATGCCGTCAGCGCATCTATACATGGAAAGATGATCGAGCCAAATGTTTTTGGAGCCAAAAATGTTGATGCCATCTCCGTCGCTGGCGGTTCTGAGGCCGACGTGGTCGACGGCGTCTCTGATCATGCCGCCGTCGGTGACGACGATGTCGTGGATGTAAATGTTGTGAATGATGATGTTGTTCACGAACTGGATGGTGATTCCGGCGCCGTAAGCAATGTGGACCTTTGCCCCGCGCCCGTCGATTGTCTTGTCGCTTTGCATTATCAGCTCCTGCTGCAACCTATTCCCCAAATTAACGGCATATACTAACAGATAAAAGGCATGGTTTCACCATCTCGCTTTGGCACTATTTTGAGTAAATACTAATGATGAGAAATTTTTTTTTTTAATTTTTTTAATTTTTCATTAAATTTTTTTATTCTTTAAATCATCTTCATGAACTCAAAAATAAAAAATTTGGATCAAAAAATTAAAAAAACTCACTAAAAATAAAAATAAGAAATATAAAATTTAATTTATTAATATATTTTGATTTATTTTTGTTTTTTCTGAATTTTTTTAATTTTTTAATTAAAATTTTTACTTTTTCGATTTATCTAAATAAAAAAAGTCCAAAAGTATAATTATTTTACTAAATAATAAAAAAATCACTAAAAACGAAAATAAAAAAATAATAATAAGCAAATAAGCAATTATCCAGGCTGGGCTTTTAAATTAAGTTTTTTATTTGGAGTTATTTAAGTTAAATAAACAAAAAATTCGTTTAGTAAACAATACAGGTTACTTTAAGCTTATGTTTGGACTAAAAAGCTTAGTTGCTATTTTTTTAGAGCTTTTTTTATTTTTTTTGAATTTTTTTATATTTTAATTTAAATTTTTTATTTTTTTGATTCATCGTGATGAGACGATTCTAAAAAGATACTTATGACCAAATTTGAAAAAAAATTACTAAAAATAAAAAAATAAAAAAAAGGCCAAAATGTCTACTCATTTGAACTAATACTAAAAAAATCCATTAAAGACGAAAAAAATAATAAAAAAAAAAGTTAGTCTAAACACAAGCTGAGTTAAAAGGCAATAAGTCAAAAATTTTAGCTTAAAATGAGTTTAAGTAAAAATGCAAAAAACTTAACTTAAATGTTTATAATTTTTTAAAATTTAATTTTATATAATTTTATATTCAATATAAATTTTGTTTAATAAGTTTTGACGAGTAAATTTTAAAAATATAATTTTTATGAAAAATTAAATATATATAACAAAAGTTATAAGATTTCTAAAAAATATATAAACTATTTTATGTAAAAAAAATTAAAAATTTTTGAATTTCTAAACGAGACTTTAACGCTTTCTAACTTTAGGCGAAAAGGCAAAAAATAGAGCTCGGGGTTTGCATTTCTTAAAATGCAAATTCTTTTTAAAATAAAACCTTTAAAACACCAACCTGATGGTCATGCTGCGCTTAAAAATGATCCACAGCGGCTCCGTCTGGATGACGGCGTGGCGCAGGGTTCCGGGTTTCGGGTTGACAACGTCATTGTCGGAAGGATCCGTCACGACGTATATATTTCCCTTCTTTCCTCCGGTGGTCCGATGGCCGAAACCAATGGGGCAATTCGCCAGCTTCTTCCGCTTCAAATGCCAATCCGGCCGGCATCTCCAGCACTTGTCAATTCGGTTGGTGGGCTTGCATGGCCCTGAGAATTTTCCCTTCCGTGCTAGGATTCTCCTCGTTCTGTTGCTTGCCAAGTCCGGGAGGACCTTAGCGCTCTTCCCGTGGCCTTGGTAAGCTTTAAGAGCGGCGTTCCTTCCACTTTGGTAGGCTTTAAAGGTGGCGTTCCTTCGACTTTGGAAGCCTTTAAGAGTGCCGTTCCTTGCTTCCTCAACCCCCTTATGCCGGAGCCCAACCTCACTGGAGTGGCCAACGGTGGCCGTGAACGTCGGAATGGTTGCAGCAAAAGCCAAGAACAAGACGAGCAAACAATTGATGAGCATGGTTAGACCCATTTTCGAGACTATATATAATTATAAATAGATTTATAGATATAGATATATAGATATATAGATATCTATGTATCTCAGTTTAATGTTAGAACCGTTATATGGCTTGATGGCAAGGTTTAGAGCCGAACCCCTTGCATGGAATGCGACGGGATCGCAGACATCTAGACCAAACCGAAAAGCTCGGTAAGTAATTTCTCAGGCAGGCAGCTCATCAGTGTGCTGCTTCTAGGACTTTTTAAATGAATTGAGGTAAGTTTTTTGGGCGGCTGAGCGAGAAATGGGGATGACCCCTACTCCTACAACGGTCAACCCACCATTAATTAGTAAAGAAAAGGCTGTTTTGGTGGGCGAAAGATGGGTCAAAGAGTTGCCATTTTGGGATGGAAAATTTACTTTGGGATATTTGCACTTCTTTTAGGCACCTTAGAGTTTTCGTTTTCACTAAAATCTTTTCTACACCACGACCAATTTTTTACTTTGAACTCCGGTAATACTCAAAGGTGTTTTGGTCGCAATCAATTATTCCTTGACCCCTTTTGAATTGTCCCAAATAAATTTAGATTACACATTTGTATGAATTTTATCACTTTTAATGTAAGTTCCACATCAATATGTGGCTCAAATTTATTTGAAACAATTCAAGAGGAGGCAGGGAATAATTTTTATTGGATCACATATTTTATAGATTACAACACTTTTCATGTGCGACCTACAAAAATGTTTTGCCTAAATTCATTTGGAACATTAGAAGAAGTGACAGAGAATAATTTCTTCAATATAATACATCACCTATAAAAAAAATACATTTTAATCATTCATTGCATATGTAGAATCCACGACATTTTATAGATTACACAATGCATATTATGTGAGAGTTTAACCCTAAAAGGTAGTTCAAGTCATCCAGCTTTGGATTTATTTTTCAATAGTCACCAGTTTAAATCACTTCAAGATCACTAATAGAGGTTTAACTGACCGTTAACTTTAGAGTCGTGAGATTAATTGCAATGCACAAAAACTAGCCCAAACACGCAACTTTCAAGAAAGAGCATCGTTTTGTAGTTTAGAAGACGAGGGACTTTCTAATTTTTTAGCCAGTAAACTGATGGTTGTATATTTAGTGATGTGAATAATAACTTCTTGTAATTTTTTAACTTGCGTTTTTATGGTTTGTAAATACGATATTAGGATTGACTATTGACACCATCCGTAGAGATCCAATCTAATCGGAGCTATTCGGGCGCAAGTTTTACTCGATTCAATAAAGTTGAACTTTAATTTTGTAGTTTTGGCCAATCTGCAAAATTTCCTTCTACTCACCAGATAAAATTGCACTTTATGCTAGCCAAACCTGATTTTAAAATAAAAAATAAAAAAAAATGAAGAAGAGGAAGAAGAACACCACCAACCTGCATCCAAACGCCACTTCAAAAAGGCTAAAAGTGTTAGTAGAGGTTGAAAACTCGACCAGACTTGTCCCTTTGGCCTTTCACTAGCAAAGAGATTCACCTGCTGTAGACTTTTCCGGAGGGTTTACCACCATGGAAATCATCTTATCTACTGGACAAGATTTTATAGCCCTACAAATAATTTCAAAAAGAGGCACTAAGATCCTTTTGTGGCAAAGTTTCACGTTCAAAAAACCGAAAAAAAAAAGAAAAAAAAAAAGCAAATTCCCACCAACACTTATTCTTGCACTTTTGACCATATTCAGCAAAAATTCTTCCTTCATCTCTGTTATTTACCCCAGTACCTTCATTACTTCACTTGGAATTCACTTCTTATTCTGCCTTCCTACTCTTTCAGTACCTAGTGATTCCAGATTGACATGACAATTTCTTTTCTTTTCTTTTCTTTTCTTTCTTTTTCTTCTCATTTTTCTTTCTCTTTTTTGATAACTTCACAAAACTGTCCGCTTAAATTGGTAACGTCCTATGGCTAAATTAAATCACAATTTCTCTAGTTAAGAGCTAAATAAAAAGTCACACCATATGGAAAGACGAATAGAACTGCACATAAAAATTAACTGAAAAACACCACAGCGCTTGTTCTTCAAAGAAAATCAACACGGAATACACATCTTCTATACGTATATACATGGTCCAGGTTAGGAAAAGAAATACAAAGAAGTGAAGCTCTTTTTCCATCTTTAGAATTAAAGTCTATTGAGCTATGTCTAGGTTGATACATAAGCCTATTGTTGTGTGCCAAAAGAACCAATATGCCCTAAGGACACAACCACAAGAAGAAAACCGGAATCAACCTTTTGATTTGTGATTGAAATAACCCAAACTCTTCATAAAGAAAGAAATAACTTATAATTGTCTCATAACCATCTTTAGAAGGGGAAAGCTATGCATATAAAAACAATGATCACTATACAACGCATAAACTGATAAGCCACATTTCCATCAAGTTCACTGAAAGAACATATGTACGAAAGCATAATTTCTTTCGCATCCTGACACACTTAACGTGCTCGGGGTATTAAGAGAATTACTAAGGAAGCTTCTAATGGAAGAAAAATTTCTGCCTTTCCATTTGTATTCCAACAAGGAGACAAACATGCTATAAGAGCCTAATCACCAAGGGTTCATACAAGAAATGAGAAGGCAACAGTTATCAGCTCTACCCTTCACAACCAGTAGCCATCATGATCTCCCCCGCGGATGCCTACCATGTTGTGGAAGCAACTGTCCCATTATATGTTGCCATGATCTTAGCTTACATCTCTGTGAAATGGTGGAAACTCTTCACACCAGAACAATGCTCAGGCATCAACAAGTTCGTCGCAAAATTCTCGATCCCACTATTGTCCTTCCAAGTGATCTCTAGAAATAACCCATACAAAATGAACATGAAACTTGTATGTGCCGATTTCATTCAAAAATCTCTTGCTTTCTTTGCATTGGCAGTAATTGCAAAAATCAGATCTAGAGGAAACCTGAGTTTTATCATAACTGGGTTCTCTCTGTCAACACTACCTAACACTTTGATCCTGGGAATTCCAATCTTAAGAGCCATGTATGGGGTTGAAGCAGCTGTATTCCTTTCCCAGATAGTTATATTACAAAGCCTAATTTGGTACAACCTACTGTTGTTTCTGTTCGAGGTCAACAAGATAAAGGAAGCCTATTCGAAACCACCAACAGAAGGCACAGGTATGTACACAACATTCACATCCAATGATGTACATTCTAAACCATTAAAAAACAGTATAACCTCATGCAATCGAAACTCTCTTTCAAAATTTTGGATCAATTAAACAATGGTACACTAACTTTAGCCCCAAAATAATACCCATACAGATCGATCAAAAATCAGGTTTCTCCACATTTCACTTCTGTGAGCCAGTTGATATCCCACACACTCTCCAGAATAATGTTATAATATCATATCACTGAATTGAAGTTGGTACACCTTACTGTCTTAAAGTCAAGTCATCCTCAAGCTACAAGTACTCGAGCAGCCTCTTGTAAATGTCAACATATCCCGCATTGACACGATCCTGTGATAGAATTAATGTATGCGCACTACACATAATGTCCATATTCGTTCTCACCATATTTGGAATACATGGTTTCTATTTAAGGAGAGCTCGAGAACCAACAAGAAGCGCAACCAAAAGAGGGAGGGCAGGATGCAAAAGTCACGACTCCCAGAAATATAAAAATCAAGTCTGTTCTTTTGACAGTTGGGAAGAAGCTCGTGATCAACCCCAATACTCATGCAACTGCGTTGGGTCTTATTTGGGCAAGCATACGCTTCAGGTAATCCCGACAGAGCATCAAAAAGTCACAAATTTCTTAGTGTCACATCAGAGTTCTGCTTAAAACAGAATCACAAGAAATTTTCTTAGCCTTGCAGGCAATACGTTTGAACTTGTTGCAGGTGGGAAGTACAATTGCCAAGAATTATTGATCAATCAATATCGATACTGTCAGATGGAGGGCTTGGAATGGCAATGTTCAGCTTAGGTATGATTACAATCAGTATCTCCCTACAAATATATCATGGATTCTGAGAAAGAAATTAAAATAACGCACAATATCTGAACTCCTACAAATTTGCTACTTGACAGGCCTTTTCATGGCATCACGGGCCAGCATAATAGCATGCAGACCCCGAATGGCAGTATTAGCCATGGCAATGAAATTTTTTGTGGGCCCTGCCCTAATGGCAGTATCCTCCATAGCTATTGGATTAAGAGGGACATTGTTTAAAACTGCAATAGTGCAGGTGAAAAAAATATAGATTATGTTCTCTACACACAGGATAGAAGACTTAATAATGTGCTCCATCATGCAGGCATCTCTTCCTCAAGGAATCGTTACATTTGTATTTGCCAACGAGTATAACATACATCCAGACATCTTGAGCACCGGGTAAATACTATCCTTCTGCTTCTCAATGTTTTAACTATGATTAAAGCTAAAACAGATTTTGGAATTCCATGCCGTGGTTGTAGGGTAATCTTCGGCATGCTCATCTCCCTGCCTATAGCATTGGCCTACTACTTCTTGCTTGCATCTTAAGTCACGCCACTTATAATGGTTTGCCAAAAGCTATCGTTCGTATTGGTAGCTCTTTCACTACTATCAGAGTTACAGTCTACCAAAAAAAAAGGGACAAATGTATCATTTAATAAAACTATTGAACATCAGAGAACAGATTTCTGTAAATTTACTGCTGTTTCGGATTGTTATTCAAGAAAGGGTGTAAGTTCAAGTGAAGGATGCAATACCTGAGAGGAATAAATAAAGTATTCATGTGATGATGCTATTGTGCAATGGCCAAAGAGATATATATTATTTTAACTTACACCAATTTACTGCAAAAATAGAAGAAAAAGTAAAAATGAATCATGAACAAGTACAAAAACTGAATCTCAGATTTATCCTATTAAAACATTGAAATGATGCAAGCACAAAAAATCAATCCGCCCAGAGGAATGTGCTAAGAAAGTTATAGAAGTAGTAAATGCACCATTTTCGCTACTAAAAGAATGTACACTATTACTACTATTAGGTGTAATCTCACTTCCCCATTAAGGATAAAAATATCATTCATAACAACCTCCAAAAAAAAATGGAAAAACCATTAGAAGTGTCTACAATCGAATCAAAATTAAGAACTGCAGTTTCATACTTGCTCCCATTCACTCCCTCCCTTCCTTCCAACCCCACCATTATATCATGGTTTCCTTGTTCCTAATAACCAGTTCAAAGAAAATTATCCAAGATGACATGCTATCCTCATTGTGACTAACTGGAAAACTAGATTTTTTTAAAAATCAAAATATAAAAAAAGTTCACAAAAGACAAAAGCAAGCTAATAAGTTAGATTTTATGTTACTTATTTTCATTATCAGTGAAAATTTTCATTTTTTGATAAAAAAATCTCTACTTCCTCAATTTCTCTTATCGAGGTGATTTTAAAAAGTAAAAATAAAAAATAAAAAATAAAAAAATCCATAAGATGAAAAAAAAAAATCTAGAAAAGAAAAAAATAAGCCAAGTTCACACAAATTAGCCAAAACGGAGCCACCATTAATTGATCAATCAACATGGTGAAATGGTGGAATGTTTCTATCCAGACCTAATGAAGTTGAGAACTCAAAAGAAGTTAAATTTAAGCTAGAGCGTTCTTTAAACTTGCACTGATAATTCTAGAAAACCATGATCATTCACTACATTGATGATAATTTCTAATTCGAGTACAACCATCATGTTTCCAAATGATAAGATGTATAGAGATTTTATAATGCTTGCTCATTAAGGGTATAAAAGACTTTTGCAAGATCAACATCACCACATTGTCCTAGTCTTGAGCAAAGCACCTGAATGATAACACAATTTACATTATCACCATTCACCAAACCATTCATTTACACAATTTAGTTTGGACATCATAGATTCATAATGATTATGGAGCAAGCCCTACTCCATAGAACAACAAGAAGCCTTCTAATAGCTTCAAAGTCTTATGAAATACGTGTATGATAAGACTATTGATACATATTGTCATATAATTATATTTAGCTATATCTAACTATACCAATCTTGGGTAATAACCCGTTAGCTCTTGTTTGGTAAGTGACTTAAAGCTCTTTGACTTAGGCCCTATTTGGGCTATCTAAAAAGCTAATTTTTTGTAAAAATTCCCAATTTTTAAGTTACATTATTTGGCATACCTAAAAAGCCTATTAACTTTTTTTCACCTCATGTTTCAAGACCAAAAAACGGTCTATAAATATCTTAAACACTTTAACTTTTTTTTAAAATTAAATAATTATAATCCTTTCAATTAAAAAACCGACTCGACTCCCAAAAATAAGAAAAAAAAGTCCATAATGACTATGGAGTAAGCCCTACTCCATAGAATAACAAGAAGATTTCTAATAGCTTCAAAGTCTTAATCTAAATTTCTCTTTAAAAAAAAACTACTTTTGAAAATTAAGAAATGCGGGTATAAGAGCATCTGCACATGGCTTGTATTGTATTTTTTTGGGGCTAAATTAGCTAGTTTTTTGGTTAAAAAAACCTTGCACCAGGCTAGCTAAAACAACCGCAGCTACAGTGCCTCCTCAAATTTGTGGAGCCACTGTTCTCTCTCTCTCTTCCACGATGAGACACAGTCCCTCGTCCTTCCAGTATACCCTGTTTTGAGGAGGAAGACGAGACACGGTGACTTTTTTTAAATTTTTTTAATCTTGCAATAAATATTAAATAAGTAAAAATATACGATTATTGAGAAAATATAATGGTTTTGAAAATAAAATAATAATATTAATAAATAAAAATTAATAATAAAAAATAAAAATAATATTGTTCTAAAGAAGAATAGCTAAAATAACTTAGTATTAATAAAGTGTTGAATAAAAAGTAACCAGTTAAAATAATATGGCAAGTGATTTGGTTAGCTGATTTGGTATTATTGAGGTGGATGCTCTAATAAAACTATTGATCCATACTATCATATAGAGTTAAATTATCAAATAAACCTTTTTATTTATTTAATTTAAAAGTAACTTAAAGCAAAAATTCCAAACTAAAGCTAAGCTAGCAAACGAATACTTAGACTATCAAATGTAAAAGACATGTGTCCTTATCTCCATTTTTTTCTCAAATAAAGTTGAAATGAGGGAAAATGGGGAAGGGGGGTTAGAAAAGGGCCGACAAGGCGACAATGATCATCCAAAGTAACGGAAGAACCATAAGATTTGGTGCAAGACGATTTCTCTCAACAGGGGATTAACCATGAAGGAAAGGAAGAAAATCTGCTGTTACTCGAATATAACAATACAATAACAGAAAAAATGCACATCTAATATGAGCGATTAGACCATAAGATTTTGCTTACCAAATCTATCATAAAAACCTGTGGCGTATTAGGTTTTGGGGAGAATTCCATAGTTTCAATCCACGACCATAGCCAAAACCTCTTCATTTTTCCGTCAAGAACCCAAGGCCCTCTTCAGCTAATAACCAAACTCCTTCGACTTAGTCGTTGCTAGGTCACTAATTAGTCTAAAGTTTTAAGAATTTAACACATATCTCCAAATTGTTATAATGGGGCAACAAATGAAGAATCGCCAGAATCAGGGGAATGTTACTTTGAAGAAGGGACATGCCAACAAGATAATGAAAGATTTTTTATTTTGCGAGATGAAGAGAAGGAAACAAATTAAATTTTGAAATTAATCAAAGTCAGGAGAGAGAGAGGAGGAAACACCTATGAAAGAAAACCCACTGTGGCTTTTGGCCAATTATTAGATAATTCGGACTAATGGGTGTTTGTCAAAGCTTCTCTTATCAGTTTTAACTTCTTATTACTAATTTTAATAATAAATTATAATCGTTCAATTTAAGACATTAGGAATTTAACTTTTGTCTCTGAACTAATATAACAAAATAACAACAAAAAAATTCAAAATAAAAGAGAAACTACCTTGATGAACGGACATGCAAATAAGATAATAAAATATCATTAATCTTCAGGGATGAGGATAAGAAAATAAATCAAATTTTAAAATCAACCAAGATTAAAAAAGAGAGAAGAAAATGCCTATAAAAGATAACACACCTCTAGAGAAAAAGTATGCAGAGTTGTGTTCAATTTATTCCATAAGAATTTGAGAGTGATATTGACTTGAGCGTTGAAGTATTTTTTTATAAAATCTTGGCGAAAAATGCTAACAAAGCTTTTATTTTGTAGGATAAAAGAGAAAGCTTTTATTTTGTAGGATAAAAGAGAAAATTGAGGAAAGAGACAACAGTTTAGTGACTCCAAGAAGGAATTTGGTTCCACTCTCACATTATCAAGGGTAAAAGAAGAAATCATAAAAATATGACTTTAATTATTATGCTTTGTATGTGCACATTTATATTTATATTAAAAAAATATTTTTTCAACTTTTATTATAAAAAAATAAAACAAGTAAAAGAGTTAGGTCAGAACTGAAAAATAAAAGTATTTTTTTAATCAAAGTAGAATATTGTTGTTTGTAGTGATTTATTTTATATTCATTAATAATTTTATTTATAAAATTTTCTAAGACAAAAATAATTTTAAAAATAAGATTTGTAATATAAATACAATAAATAATTAAAAATATAAAATAAATACTTTGAGAGAAGCGCTGAACAACACCAAATGACTACTAATAAAATATTACTAACAATCTTTGTATACTCTTGTTGCATTTAAAAGTGCAATTTTATTATAAGTTCCTTCCCCCGTTTGACTTGTTGCTTAAAATCTCTACATAGAAAGTGAAAAAGTAATATAAAGCTGAGAAATATTCTGTTAGGATTTTGAGTCAATTTAAATTTTAATAATTTTATTTAATATAAAATTTATATGATTAAAGGAATTTGATTGTCTTTATAATTCTGAATATAAAAGTTCTAATTCGTTTAGGAGTCATAAAATTATTAAAACACCTATTAAAGTTAAGAGTCTCAAAGTATTTAAAGTTTCAATTGTATTAAAAGTTTTAAATTAGAGCCTTATTCATATCAGAAAACTAAAATACAACACTTAAAACAAATGATATAAATGATTTAAGTAGGTTCGAGCAAGTGCAGTTTATGCAAGGTACAAACAGCCATCTAATCATTCTAGTAGTTCCAATTCGTTCGCTTGAGTGTTTCATTAAAATTCTGATTGCAGCAAGTTTTTAACCATTTCAAGAGGTATACTCAGACTCGAAAAATACCCATTTCAAGAGGTATACCCAGACTCAAAAAATACACTTCAGAGCATAACATGCATGCCTTCTCGATTACATTCAAGTCACATCTTTGAGTATTTTTTTAGTCTCAAAAAGATAAAAATCATTCGTGATCGACCTAAATAGATTTTTAAGATTACCGGTGGAGGATTCTTTTGGTGTGTAGTTTCGAGGAATCATTACTGTAGTGATTAAGTGAATAACAGTGTACATGGATTCGACAAATAAACTTAAAACGTATGAATTGAGAATTCGACCAAAATTTGTAAGTGGTGTCTTGTAACTGTTCAATTTTTAGTGCTTTATTACTTGGACTTGGATTAGCCTGGTATTTTTTACCAGAGTTAGGGTTTTTTACATAAAAAATCGTGAGCCTCTAATTTGTGTAATTGGTTTATTTTTATTATTACTTGTGATTGCCTAGATTTAAAATAAATTAAAAACATATGCTATTCTTATTTCACTGCACATAAATATAATTTAAATATTATATTTTCACATTCAGAGTCTTTATACCGTTTATATTTTGAGTAACTTTTTTTATATTTTCAAAAAGTGATTTTTTTTGTATTTTCAGGAAAGTGGGTTATTATTTTTTCAATTCTTTTTTTAAAAGAAATCATAAGACAAATTATTTGACGTGTATATATACGAAAATACAATTTCTGGTCCTAGGGTTTTAGAAGCACCAAAATTCAAATTCTATGATTTTAAAATTTTAAATTAAGAATTATTTATAAAATATTTGATTGGCTATATTCAAATTTTTTTAAGAAATTTTTTTAAAATTTATGTATATCTATGTGCATATTAAAAAAATTGAGTTTTCTTTATCGTGGCACCTTACCTGTACTCTAAAACTCTATTTTAATTTATAAAATTTTATAACTTAAAAAAATAAAAAATAATTAAATTGCTAACTCATTTAACTAATTATTTTTAAAAATTGAAGATATTTTTAGAAATTCTATTAGTTAACACAACCCTTGATTTTTAGGATTTTTCTAGTTTTTCTCCAAAAAAACAGACAAATTTCTTTCTTCAATTATTTATCTTTTTTATTTTGTTTGGTATTTTCCTAGTTTTAGAAACAAATCTATTATCTACTTAATAATTAAATATAGAAATATAATATAATTACATTTTAAAATATATATACTAATTTTCTAAAGCCTTTTTAAATTATGACATCTTTATAAAATTTAATTAATACACTAACCATATATGCTCTTGATATATAATTACTTTTACATAAATTCTCTGGTGGAATCATTTTTTTATTAAATTGATTAAATTAAAAATATAGATACAATTATCGATGAGTAATAAAAAAAATATTGGTATAACCCTTTTTAAAAAATCTATGCCTAAATAAATTTAAATATTTTGATAGTTAGTTTTAAGTTAAAAATCTAAATTTATTATTATTTGTTGAATACACCTTGAGAAACATAATTTTAGAATTCAACTTTAAACTCAAAATATAAATTTTGAATTTAAAACACTATTATTCAAAATTATTAAATTAAAAAAACTTAAAGTAATAAATTTTTAGTATTATTCTTATTTATGATCAAAGTTAAAAATAACTTTTTTTTTCCCTTTCTAATCAAAATTCTGGTCTGTATGTTTTTTCTAAACTTAGTGTTAGATTAAATTATTTTATTTTATTATAAAATTATCTAATACAAGTTTGGCACATAAAAAAAAAACTGAACAAAAAATATCAGCAAATTAAGAGTTGTAGATTTCGGACATTTATTTTTTTATTTATTTCTTTTATAACTTCTTCCAAAATAATCTTCTTATTTAAGCCCCCGGTTGGAAACTTTGGTCTTTTGATTTTTTGGTTAGAAATGCCAAAAAGTCAAAGGTTGTCGGTTTGGCAAAAAATAAAAATAAAAAAAGTAAAAGATTAAATTAAAACACAAATTCTTAAAATATTCTATTTAAACTTATACTACTTTTAAAATATAATAATAATATTTATTTATAATTTATTTACTACAACCATCAATAATATATAATTATTAATATCAAAAAATAAAAAAACTAAATTCTTACTCAATAACTAACTTAAAAAGTTAGTTTAAAAACTAAGTTATTAAATAATTTACCAATGGGAGCTTTAGTATAATAAGGCCGGAAGGGAAACAATTATCCGAAAAAGTGTAATGGAGAGATAGAAATCATATTGTTGTAAAATCATGATTTGTTTTTTAAATAATAAAGAGTCCAAAAAATTTTTAAATTAATTTGGAGACATCCGTTGTTTAAAAATTTATAAGCGATAAGATAATTTAAAGGAACTATTAATATGTAATCTACAATATTACTGAAAAAATTAACTATAAAATTTGAAATAATATTAAAAATTTTAGAAAAAAATTGTGTATATGTTTTTTAATCAATTGATAAAAAATACTAAGTTAGAAGGTTTATTATCTTGTATGCGTAAGTTTTAATTTTTTTTTACAATTTTAAAATATTTTATTTAGTGGGTAGAAGTTAATCACTTGAGTAAATTTTTAAAGTAAGATAGTGAAACTTAAAAATTCTTTTTAATAGCATTTTTTAGTCACTTATAATTATATTGGGTATTTTATTTAAATAATCAAATGATGATTTTATATGATAAATTTAATTAAATTATGTTCTTTTAAGCATTATAAAATATTAAAATAATATATTTAATATTCACTTTTCTGTTTTATACCTAGCACAAATTAATTGCAAGTATAAAAAAAATAAAAACAGAAAACAAGTCAAATGAAACCATTTCTTGTGAGCAAAGAAAACAAAGCTTAAAACATGTACATTAAATGATTTTGTATTCCGAAAATACCCTCGTAGACAAAGACAACTTTTGCCTCCACAACACCCCCAATGGACGGTCGAAATAGAGCCGAATACCAATTGTGCCCGTTCTACGGTCCGGATTCTCTGAAGGATACGCAGTCCATCCCACTGTTCAAAAAAAAAAACTGAAGAATTAGGGCTTTCGGTCACATAAATTGCCTAATTCGCACCTCTTCCCCGCTTCGAGCATCAGAACAATTTCTATCGTCTCTCTTTCTCTATAGAATCTGCGCTTCTGATCTCCATTTTTGCAGGAAATCATGGGCAAGGGTCCTGGCCTTTACTCTGATATCGGCAAGAAAGCCCGAGGTCATTTCTCTTTCTCTCTCTCTCTCTCTCTCT
>JAOTRH010000001.1:24943132-24967651 GCA_034768845.1 Heliamphora exappendiculata
GAAAATCAATAGCCACTCATGGCTGTTGGTTTCCAGGCTTCAATTGCAATTGAATGGCCAATTCAATTGTAATTGATTCAGCTATTGAAATTTAGATTTCAATGGCTAATGAAATTCACAGATTCCAACACTCTCAAGCCTCCGAAATGCATATGCATGCTCAAATGTGGGACAGAAGTGGAGATTACTCACAGCTATAGGTTTCATTGCACAATCCTCAAAAGAAAGCAAACAAAGATGAAATTGTTATTAGAAGTCAAGAAACAAATTCTTATTTATTTTGCATGATGACAATGTGCAATAAAATGAGCTAGGATCCTCCATTTCTAAAAACTTCAAATCCCTCTATTTCAATATCACGTAAGATCTCAAGATACAAGAATCTCAAAGGATAACCGAATAGCTTTCAAAGCATTCGATTTGGGACAAAGTTACAAAGTTTTTCAAGAAAGAATCTCGTGCCATATCAATGCTCATTCATTGTCATACTTACGAAAATATCATATTCGAACTCAAACTCGGACTCGAACTAGTTTTTTAACAAAGGAACTAAAGTAATTACAGACTTGCCTTTTTCCTTCGCTTGCAATCGGAGCCCCACCATTCTCTTCCCTGGCCATTGACGGTGCCAGAGCCTAAAATGTCGAGGCCATTGACGTTGTCGAAGGCGATCCATTGACCGCACTTGTCTCCTGTGCATTTCCATTTTGAAGGATTATTTGGTGGAACTAGGTTTCCATCTATCCGTGGATGAACCGTATCATATAAATCAGCAATACTACGGTCTAAGAAAACAGTTTCAAAAGTTTATTCAAAATTTAAGAAAACAGTTTCAAAATTTAAAACGAGTGAATTAGATTTACTTGGCTCTGAATAAAATTATGAGACTGTTCTCTGGGTATATATATCTTTTCTGTATGATATTCACTAGAAAACAAGTTGCTAATAACAATAAAAAGCTATTAAGATTAAGGCTTCATCACCCACTTCCATTTGAATAAACATGTTGAAATAAACAAAATACTAACCACAGTTCATATGAACAATAGTTAGGCAAAAATACATGTGAATATCATTAAAATCATAACCTTTTTGGGCCCGTTTGTTTGGGTTGAAAATATTTTTCAATAGAAAATGTTTTCTATGTTTGGTTGTGATTCCAATGTTTTTTGAAAAACGACTTGTTTTCTATGTTAGGTTATTATATGAAATATTTTTCAAAAAATATTTTATGTTGGTTTGGCTTTCATAAAAAGTCATTAATATTTCATAACTCATAATTCCTAAAATTTAATAATTGAAGAACCTCTAAACTCCCGGGCAACCCGAGACCCCTAAGACCCCTGGGACCTCATATCTCTAGACCCTCAGAACCCCGTGACCTCGAACCCAATGACCCCCGGACTCTCAGGACTATGGCACCCCTAGGACCCCGATTGTCGGACCTGCAAACCCCTAAACTCCTGGAACCCCAAAACCCTGAAACCCTAGTCCCCCAATCCCACAGACCCCAGACCCTGAACCCTTGGACCCCAGAATCCTGAACCCCAAGACCCCCCAAGACCGTCCAGACCCCACACCCCCAGAACCCCGGGAACCCTAGTCGTACGGGACCCTAGATCCCGAGACTCCAGACCCCCGAACCCCTGGACCTTCGAGACCTTAGACCCCAAAACCCCCGAACCCCCAGTACCCTAGTACTCCCTGACCATCAAGCCCCTCGGACCCCCTGGACCCCAAGGACCTCAGTCCTCCACACCCCAGTCCCCTAGACCATTAGGACCCTCAGACTCTCGGACCACTTAACCCTAGGACCCACAGACCTCTGGTCTCCTAGACCACGGGAATCTCGAACCTTAGGACCCCTAGGACCTCGGTCCCCTCGACCCCTAGAACCTCGAGCTTTGAGACCCCCAAACCCCTGATGCCTCGGTACCCCCAGACACTTGGACCCACAAAACCTTCAAAACTCCTAGGATCTCGAGACACCCTGGACTCCTAGGAGCCTCGAGACCCCGGTCCCCTAGTCCTTCGGACCTCTAGAACCCTGAGAACCCGCACCCTATGACTGTGGACCCTGAGACCATTGACCTCCAAAACCTCAGATCCCTAGACCTCGGACCCCCAAACACTTGATCCCCCGGTACCCCCCAGACCCCTAAGATCCTGGGCCCTGGGACCCTCGGAACCCTAGATCCACAGGACTCTCGAGACCCGGACCCATCGAAACCCTCGGACTCTTAAGACCCTAGGGACCCTAAACCCCCGTACCCTTGACACCACGATTACCGGGACCCACAGGACTTCGGGACCCCGAACCACCGTGACCTCGAGGCTCTCAGACCCCTAGGACACCCGAAATCCCGAGACCTTGAGCCCCCGAACCCTTGAACCCCTAGAATCCCGAGACCCCATACCCTTTCACCCTAAACCACTCCTGGTAATGGTGGAAAATATTTTCTACCCTAAAAAAATAGAAAACGTTTTCCACTAAAATCAACTTGTTTTCCATTAACTTGAAAAATATTTTTCATTTACTTTTAATTTTCGTCGTACCAAATACTAAAAAATGTGAAAAATATTTTTTTAAAAATAATTTTCACCGAAACAAATGGCGCCTTAAATTATTTTCTTTATAATCGTATTCTATTGAATTATAATTAGCAAAACAGCTGAAATATTAAAAAGAATTAACATTGCAAAATACTTACTATAGGACATCTAATAGCGGATGTAAATGTAAGTATGGCGTAGAGGTGCGAACTTTTTCATCTTTTAATTAGTTTTTCTTATTATTTTTGTTTGGATTTACTCGAATCTAATTTTGGTGGATCAAGTATCAGGTTTGAAAATTCTTAGTTAATTAGTGGTATTGAAGGATAATGAAACTGAAGAATGTTGGGTTTCCTAAATCACATAGAAATCATGGGTTAATTTTCTAAATCACATAGTGATCTTTTAGGCAACTAGTTTATTGGGTAGATTTTAATCAGGATTCTTTTGATATCTATATAAAAGGAGTTTAAGCACTAGAAACTCCGAGACACAGAGATAGTGAGGTACAATGTGAGAATACACCAGAGAGACTCGGGGTGAGACCAGAAAATGTAAAGAGATGCTCAGATACACTAGAGTGAAGCTCAGATTTAGAGATTATAGAGTTTAGAGTTAGTTCTTGTAATCCTTATTGATAATAGTGGATTATTTCTTCTTATTCTTCTATGGAGATAGGCAGTCAGCCGAACCACGTATATCTTATGTTCTTCTTGGATGTTTTTATTTTATTCTTTATTTCTTTGTGTGAATTGTAGCCTACGTGAATTTTTTCGTTGTCGAATCAGATCCTATTTGGGAATTTATGCCTAAAAGTCCCAACAAGTGGTATCAGAGTTTGTAGTTTTGGCTTAATCACTCGATCACTATAAAGATAAAGAATATCATGTTAGAGATCTCTACAAACTAGTAGAAACCATAATGGTAGGTGGAGTTACTACTGCCACATAGGCATAGTCTAACAGTGACGGCTTAGATCTCCGGTATATGCGGCTTGAGTAGATCAACAAGAGTAATATATCAGTTAAGAGAGTAGCAGTCGAGGTGGAGTCTAAATTCATTCAGATTGATGATCAGAGATGGTAGAGCATCTATACCCGCGAAAGTGCAGCAGGACGAGGCGACCGACAGATCATTAAGATGGTTCAAAAGTTTGAGTCAAGGTGGAGATTGTTGGGATTGACTTGAATCTGATTTTGGTGGATCAAGTATCAAATTTGAAAATTCATAGTCAATTAGTGGTATTGAAGAATAAGAAAACTGAAAGATATTGAGTTTCTTAAATCATATAGGAATCATGGGTTTCCTAAATCACATAGTGATATTTTAGGCAACCAGTTTATTGAGTTAGATTTTAATTAGGATTTCTTTGAAATCTATATAAAGGGGGTTTAAGCACCAGAGATCCCGAGACACAGAGATAGCAAGGCATAATGTGAGAATACATCAGTGAGACTCAGGTTGAGGTCAAAGAGTGTAAAGAGAAGCTTAGATTCACTAGAATGCGGCTCAAATTTAGAGCTCAAAGAGTGTGGAGTTAGTTCTTGTAATTCTTATTGACAAGTGAATTATTCTTTTTTGTTCTCCCGTTGAGGTAAGTAGTCCGCTAAATCATATATATCTTGTGTTCTTTTTGCATGTTCTTATTTTAATTGTTATTTGCTTTCTGTGGATTGTAACTTACGAAATTTTCTTTACAGCCCAATCATATCTTATTTTAGAAATTTATGCCTAAAAATCTCAACAATTTTTTGAGCTAGCCCATTAAGACAATTTGAAAAAGTAAAACAAACCGGTCAAAGAATCATAAAATTTAAGAAAAGACAAAAAGCAAGCAAAAATCTTAAAATTTAGGCCAAAAAGGGCCATAAACAATTTAATTAAGTACGTATAGAGTTGAAATTTTATCGCAAGAACTTGTATTAATTTTTTATTTTTCTATAAAATATGTAATTAACTTATAAGCTCAATGTTTCTTTGATTGGTCGATAATTTATTTTTATGAACGTAACAACCTGAAAGCAAGCAATTGGTAATGAAAATCTCCAAATTCAAGACAAGATGTACCAGGTTGTGTATGTATCTATATTGCTAGATTTATAAAGAGGATCGAGTGATAAAGAGCAAAAGATTGAGTAATTACCATTACGTTAGCGGTGTCGGAATTGCAAGGGCCGCCGAAGACCACCGGTTGTAGTAAGAATGTAGAGCTTTGAGGAACGTGCCTGGTCGGAGATGCAAACCTAGACGAGCACATAGCCTTCCATGCATTCTCAAATGCCAATATAACAAAAACGAGCATTTAGTGCGAGATTTTATTTTTTAAAAAATTCGGCCCATGTTAATTGTAGTTTGTGAATCTATATCCATGTAAATTGTAGATGTTTAATGCCTCGTTTTGTTTTTCCAATCGATTGCGCTGAGCTGGTTTTTTCACGATTTCGTCCAAGATGGAAGCTACCTTGAACTCCTTCCGCCATTGAACCCAAACCCGTTAGATGGAATCTGCGCCCAGATCTTCGTCCAAGATGGAATCTGCCTTGAACTCCTTCCGCCGTTGAAGGATCTTTTTTAGCATATCGAATGATTCGTTGGGTTTAAACTCCTTTGCCTCAAGAACTTCAAGAGAATTACATCGGTGCTCTCAGTCTCAGCGCCCTTGCTTGGCAAAAGCACCACGCCTCATAGGGTGATTTTCTTCGGTGGCTTCCTTTGATTTTTTCTTCCCTTTTGATTCCTCGATTTGTTTGGCTTCTTCAATGGATTGCTGATCTTCTGTTACTTCGGACGTTGGTTTCTCCTCTGATTTGTTCGATTCTTCTGATGATTTCGGGTAATTTCATTTGAAGTTTGTCTTCATCTGGTATTTTGCATTTAGAAATATTTTTTCTTCTCTTATTTTATTTCTGCGCCGAATAACTGGGCAAAACGAGCACCGACTGATTTACAGAAATTGATTTCACAGAGTGATAGAACTCTGGATTTGGAAAATTTGATTGATAAATTGTCTTCTCTTTGAATTCCCAATTTGTATTTTATGGTTTTTGGTAATCCTCCAACGGAGCAAAAAGTGTTTTCTAGTTTGTTTATTATTGTTTATATTCATAGTTGATTATTTGTCTTTCTTCGGTGTTGTTTTTTCTAACTTAACTTGAAACACAGGTTGCTTGTGAACTTATAATTGGTAAACATAAAAAATAAAGAGTGAGATTATTTTAATTGGATTTTTAATGCCTTTTTCATTTTTTGATTTAGTCTTACTGGAAAAATTCACAAGCTTAATTTTTTTTAGCCAAGTGAAAGTGGTGAACTCATTGTTTCATAGTGGTTTGATTCTTAGTTATGGCTTAAACCATCATAAGATGTTATTTTAATTTTATAGTGATCAAATCGAGAGCAAGATATGTTTGATATTGATGTATAATCATAGTACGTAATAAAATTTGTTAATCTTAATTCATTAAGATGTAAACCTAATAGAAGAATAAAATTGTCTTTAATATGATATGAGGGTCCATATGCTTATTCATTTGCATTATGATCTTTGATATTGCCATCATTCTCAACCGAATAAAAAAAACTGTTCGGAGTTGGTGCGTTTTAAGCCTTGAAAAAAGAAATCCATTAAGGATCTCATTGGTGAAATGAAATAATATCCATAAAGGGTCTCGATCAACAAGAAAAAAAATATAAAACAAAATTGACTCATGTTTTTTATTAAATTGCCTTTTAGCCTTTTTATTTAGTCTCGGTTAGTTTGAGGCTTTAAGCCAGTTGACTGTCATTTGAATTAAAGTCTAAAAAACACGCGTATTTTAAATTTATTTGACTAACTTAGCTTATGCCTTTTTCTTAAGTTAGCTTTTATGCATTTAGCCTTTTAGGTTTTCTGCTTATTAACAAAAATATGCATTTTTTAAAAAATATCATATTTTTTTATTATATGTATTTATTTATTTTCAATAGCCAGTACAAAAGTTAATTGGTTGGAAGTTAAATAGTTTAATTTCTGTTTTGCCGTGTCGGAATTTAGTTTTAACATTCCCATCTTTGCAAATTTTCAACGTGTATGCTGTGTTTTCTTGTTGAAATTTTAATGAGTGTAAGGATGAATGCAAAGGATTACAAATATTTATTTCACTTTGTTGGTGCTTTACTTTGTTGTAAATGGCAGAAAAGAAGATTTAACGTCACTGTGGAGTGATTACAGCCGAAGAGTTCCATTCAATTTTATTTTTTTTTGCATGGTAAGCTTAAGTATTTGTTGATTTATGATTTTTATTTTTATCTCATTAGTTTTTGATTTTGAGAATAAAACATATAGTCTCTCTATTTTGGGTTAGTAGAATTTGGAAGGAAATAGAGAATAGAATTGTTGGTATTAAAGTCGGGTTCAAGATCTAATACTCTTTAGTTTTTGGTAGACTTGGCATTTTTAGAAAACAGCCTCTCTTAATGGGAATCATTGAAAACAGTTTTCAAGAATGCTTATCAAATGCGCTTTATTGTCATTCTCATATTCCTTCCTGATAACATGAAAAAAATGTCTTCCAAGAATCAGACACAAGAAAAATACACTTGATTAACATACCTTTCTACATGTAATCCTCGGGGCATTTGAACAGAATGGAGAATAACGAATAAACATCTCATACATGTTTGATTTCGACTCCATCTTGATAGTTATGGACAAAAAGAAATAAATGAAATTGTTTTTCAATGTAATGAGCTACAAACTTCTTTGACTCCATCTTGCTGGTTAAGGAAAAAAGAAGGAAGTATTGTTTTTCGAAGAGCCAACATTGTTATTTCTGTATTTCTTCCTTATAAGTTGGTTTTGGAACAGATTAAAATATTTTTTGCTTTTATATGTTTATGCCTAGAACATATGTATAATTGATTTTGTCTTTAACCCTTATTTTGTTAATTTAACCGTATGTTGCACTTCTTGTAACTATCTATATTCTTACAGATGTTGAGGTAAATATTCTACATCAACATTTGCTGTATAAATTTTACTGACTGTGTAGTATATCGCGTAGGTATTTGAATTGTACCATTTATTTTACCAAATGTGTAGTGCATATTATGGCTACTTGAATTGCACCGATTAGGGATATTATTAATGAAATTAGGTAATGTGGGGTTGGGAATGAAAACAACTCAAGAACTCTTGGATGATGTAGTTGTAAAATTTCGTATGTTTTGATAATCTTTTTGTACGTAAACAATTCAAGAACTCTTAAATGATCTAGCTGCAAAATTTTTGTATCATGCATAGAAAGCTACCTATTATCCTGCTATTTTAGTGTAGCTGCTTTGAGTTAATATGATTAATTTTGTAATGTACATAACCTATACATGTTTCATTATTATGACTCTTTTTGATTAAATATGCTATATAATTTTATCTTTGCTTCATAATTATATTTGATTTTTACTATTCATTTATATTTATCGCAAATGAGTTAAGTTATTTTCACGTGCTTTGCACGTGTTATTTTCACTAGTAACTAAATAAAATAGGGGATGTGTGAAGTAGAACGTGAGAAGTAAATAGGTTATTTTAGTATTTTTGTAACTTTGTTTTAATAGTTAATAGAATGACAAGTTGTGTGATAAGAAAAAATGTGTTTTGTTTTGTTCACAATATATTATGTATTTTGATTTTTAAAATTCTCTAAAACAAGAGATTTTTATAGTTTTTTACTACTGAGAATTCCTTTTACGCATGGTCCTTTTAAATTCACTTTTGGAGCTTACGTTTAGACTCCATAAGGGCACTTACTACACTCACCTATTGAGAATTAAATGAAAAGTCCTATATATACTTTCCTTAGGAAAGTTTTTTAACTTATCCCAAATAAGTAAACATATTTTTACTTATTACACAATTTCTCATTAGAGCTAATTGATCACAAATATTAAAAAAAAACCTATTAGACCGCAAATAAAACAAAATAAACCATATGTCTATATTTCACCTCTTTCTTTCGTGTCGTTAACTTTTCACTCTTTTATTTCTTTTTTCATTAACAATTCTGCAATAATTAATTGTAATATTTTTAATAGAAAATAATATCTATAATATTTATTCAGATATATATATATATATATATATATATATATATATAATATCAAGGATTTCAACGACGAAATTCAGTATGCACTTAGTTTATGAAGAAAAACAAAGCGCATGCAATTTCTTGTCGTTGAAGTCCTATTAGCTTTTTGTTAAACGAACTCCTATATATGTATGCAGTTTCTTTTAACACACAATAAAAGAAAAAGAAAAGTATGAATCAAATCATAACATTTAAAAAGATTTAGGCTTCATTTGTTTTAATGTAAAATATTTTAAAATAAAAAATATTTTTTATGTAAAATAAATTTATTTTTTTTTATTTTCTACTATTTAGTCTGCACTTAAAAAATATTCTTTTAAAAAAAATCATAATCCATTGCCACCACCATCATTCCCACCACCACCACTACCACCACCACCACCCCTTTGCATGTCACCTTAGAATCATCACACCACCGTTGTCGCCATCACTACCATCACCCCTGCCCATCTACAGCCCACTGTCACCACTTCAATCTCCACCCACACTACCACCAACGCCGCCACTCCAACCACAATTACCACCATCACCACTGCCACAATTGCAACCACCATTGTTAGTGTCTCTATCCACCACAACTGTCACTACCATATATTGTCACCACCCCTTCCATTGCTACCGCCACGTCCTTAGCTACACTAAAAATAACTTACTTTATTTTTTACATAAATTAATTTTAATCTTTTGATGAAAAATATTGTATGTTGCTTTCATAGTTAAACAATAAAAAATAGGTAAAATATTTTCTATTAAAACAAATGAAGCAATTTTAGAAATTCAAGATTTAGAAAAAAATTAATTTATTTCGACTTGGGCATCATCGGTGTCTCCATTGCCAAGAGCTCCAAAATCAAAAACGTTGGAAGTATTGCCGGAGGAACGATCACTCTGAACTATTGATGCACAAAGAGAAAAAACAAAAAAGAATACGAGAGAGTTCTTCTTGGTTGCAACTGGAAGGGAAGACGATCGAAGTGCAGAGTTTGAGAGAAAGATGCGTGAGAATGAAGAAAATATACGTGCTTCATAAGTTATAATTACATATGCTAGCGCCAGACACACGCGATATAAGTGTAACTTGAATTATTTTAAAATACTAAAAAATAAAAACAAGACAGACACAAATCAGAAGAGAATAGACAAGTTAATTTGTACCTAGAATAGACAAGTAGGCAATTATAGAATGAAGGTAATTTAGAAAATAAAAAAAAATCCACACAACTTCAATTTTTGGAAACACTAAATGGGTGTTTTCCTTATATATATATATATGTGTGTGTGTGTGTGTGTGTGTGTGTGTGTGGATGAGAACGGATTAATTCGATAATTATAAGAGTATCTCCGACCCATGTTCTATAACTCTATTTTAGAGCAAAAATACTACCAAACTCATTCTTTAAATCATTCTCTATTTCTTCTTTATAAGTTGGTTTCGGAACATATTAAAAAATTTATCTGGTTTTATATGTTTATGCCTAGAACATATGTATAATTGAATTTGTCTTCAGCTCTTATTTGGTTAATTTAACCATGTGTTGCACTTCTTAGAACTATCTATATTCTTGCAGATGTTGAGGTAAATATCCCATATCAACATTTGTTGTTGTATAAATTTTACTAACTGTGTAGTATATCTCGTATGTACTTAAATTGCACTATATATTTTAGCAAATGTGTAGTGCATATTGTGGCTACCTGAATTTCACCAATTAGGGTTATTATTAATGAATCAAGATAATGTAGTTGTAAAATTTCGTATGTTTTGATAATCTTTTTGTATGTAAACAATTCAAGAACTCTTGTAATGTTTGTGTGTGTGTGTATGTGAGTGTGTGTGTGGATGAGAACGGATTGATTCGATAATTATAAGAGTATTTTCAGTCAATGTTCTATAACTCTAATTTAGAGCAAGAATGCTCTCCAACCTATTTTTTAAACTATTCTTTATTTTAAAGAGTACCAATTTAACAATTTATATTTAGAGTGTCGAAAAATTATAGAGAACCATTTTCTATATTTAGATAATGAACATTTCATTTATTAAATATGTAAAATATTTAATTTTTATATTTATTTTTAATAAATTTAGTATTATTAGAAAAATATTCACAATACCTTTAAAAAGGGACCACTATGAATATATTTTAATAAAATTTTAAAAAATTAGTAATTCACATATTGGAGTTTTAAAGAGAAATGAATGATGTTGAGAAAAATAGAAATGAAAATAGTAATGTGATTAGAGTTGGTATGAATAGAATAATTCTATAATCACTTTTTAAATAAAAAAAATATTATTTTGATCTTCTTAAATAGAGTATTGGGTTAGAGATGCACTAAGTAGCGGAAAATCATTCTCCTGTTTCAATTGGAGTGTTGTTAATTTTAGTCTAAAGGGATTAGATTTTGAAAGAGCTTAGACTTCTTAATCTTACTACTACTGAATAACTTCCGATTTTAATAAATTTTTAGTTTTTTTCTTTTTAGTAGATTTGTCATATTATTTTTAATGAAGAAAAAAAAATAATTTGTTACTTCTGACTTTAGTAAACTTCTAGTTTTTTTCTTTTTAGTAGATTTGTCATATTATTTTTAATGAAGAAAAAATAATAATTTGTTATTTTGTGCGGGGAGATCCAATAGTATATGGCACTATTATATTTAAATACTTTTTAAAAAAAAAACTTGGGTTGTTTTTAATTTGGGTATAAATTGGAGAGTATAGTCCAAGTAATAAGAATATAAGATTTTGTCACCTCCATATTTTTATAAATTAATAGTATAGATTTGTTCACAATATTATTAATCTCAAAACAAAACAAAAAGCTAGTTTGATAATCAGTATGAATTGGGTTGAGTTAGGAGTGAGGTGAAATTAATTTTTTTGTGTTTAATTTAAATAGAATTAAATAACTGACTAAATAAACTCATATTTGATTTGGATATGATTGAATAACGTTGAATATGATTATTTTAAAATTAATTTAAATAAATTAATATGTTAAATTTTATGTTATTTATTTTAATATTTTAATATTTTTTATTATTTTTAAAAATTTTCAAATGCACTTCTTAATTCAATCCTTTCTAATTCCACACCATTCCTCACTAAGTTATTCTTCGTTTGGGGGACAATTAATCCGGCCGAACAACTAATCCGAAGCTTTTTTTATACAAATCAACATCGAATTGAACTATTAATTCAGAGTATAATTTAATCTGATGTTTAATTCGCCGTAATAAACGAGCCCAAAAAGTTGATTCGGAATTTTAATTCGCCGTAACAAACGAGCCCAAAATGCTTAAATCTTCTCCAAAATTTAAAGCCCAAATTTTCCTAAAATTTTATTTGAGGTTTGAGATTTTTATACCCCGGTTTCTTTTATGAATGACTTTGTTTAATTTATTTATTATTATTTATTTAATTTACAAAAAGACTAAACGAATTAGTGATATTATTCTTTTTAAGAATATGAAAGATAAGCTTGATTCTACAACTTTGACTGTAATTTTGCAAAAAATTCATATACTTGTCTTCAACACGTCGTACTATATTACTTTTCTCAGTGTATTATAATGTGTTCGTAGTTCTTTTAAATACTACATCACAGAGTTCCACAAATTACAATTTTAGTTATGTCCATTTCACGTTAAGCTATTTTATACAATTATGAACATTCAACTTCAAGAGCCTTAAGAACCCAATTTAGAGAATTGAATATCAAGTTGCTTTATTGTATCGCTTGCTTCAATAATTGTTTGATCAGATATATTAAGAAAAATTAATACCAGAGACTATTCAAAGCATGAAATCTCATCAAATATAATTATAGAAATTCATATATTATTTATATATTCTGTCAAAACATCAATATAATTATATTAGAATTAAGCTTATTCTATTTATTAATTAAACAATTTATATTGTGCCAATTATAAATGATTTTTATTAACTAATACAAAAATTATTATTTTATAAAATAAATAAAATTTAAATTTCAGAATGACTTTTAAAAAATTCCTCTGGCCTCCACTATGGGTGAACAATAAGCTCCCTGTTATTGGTGAAGAGAGTGTAAAGTCCATGAAATTAATACCTTTTTTGGTTGGAATAAAATTTTATTTGGCTACTCACACTCTATCCACCAATGAAGAGAGTGTGAAGTCCATTAAATCAATACATTTTTGGGTTGGAATAAAATTTTATTTGGTTACTCACTCTATCCACCAATGATAGTGGAGAGGATTGTTCACTCACTTTGAATGTGGATGAACAGTGAACAAATTTGCTCACCATAGAATTATTGTGTTACCATGTTCTAAGTATGATATGGAGCATAAATATGTGACATCAATTTTGTAAAAATAAAATAAAATCGTGCCATCACGTAATGTTTGAATGGATTATTGAGCTTGGCTCTTTTCCTTCTCTCCTCATCATTTTTTGTGAACCCACCTTCTCTCCTCTTTTCCATCGGTAAGTACCAAGATTTACCGAATGCCCAAGAAAAATTCTAAGTAAAAAAATGTTAGGTACACAACATTCGAGCATAAATCAAAACACATTCCATGTGAGAGATGTGTTCGAATTTATATGTTATCGTGCACCTATCAAAACTCATGCCAAATAATCTAAGTTGAATTATAATTCAAAAAATGACGTCAAATAAAGTTTTTGATCACTAAAACCTAAATATGTAGGAGGATATAAAGGGGTTTCGTATCTTCAAACCCCTTGCACAATCACTATTACATAACAAATAGGTTATAAGATTAACACAATAAACTACCAAAACCCCCCAACAACCTTTCAACCGAAAACAAGGCACATCTTGCAATTGTTTCACACACTTTCAAGTTTCAAGCCATGTCAAACTTCCAACGATCAAGAATCTGCTAGGGAGTTCCCCTGCGGATGGGGCGAGGTATGTAATTTTCTTCCTGGAAATTATAAGTCAGAATTAGAACCAAACAAAATCAGCGTATGAACTGTGTCAAGTAGTGAAGAAATTCGAAATTCAGACCTTTGAATGTCTATGTCAGTTATGTAGATGAACCCCGCGACATTACTGCCAGAAATAACTTATGAAATCAGCACTTACAGTTTAAAAAAAGGTTCAAAATTTACAAAGGACCGGTCTGGAAGCTACGCGTACACTCTAGAATGTTTTGTCACAAAGACTGCGTGGTGCAGAATGTATTTGGTTGGAATTGTTATAACATATAACGAAAACAACAAACAAAAAGAATAACGCAAACACACGCAAATACAAGATTTACGTAGTTCACCCAAAATTAGACCTACGTCTACGAATTTGCGTTAATTTCACTATGAAAAGAGACAATACAAAACGATAGTACAAAATCCTAACTAAAAGTAGCAAATATAAGTATCCAAAATCGGGTTATAAAAGGGGAAACGGGTTCCCCAAAAAAGTACATTAAGTCTCACCAAAAACCATTAAAAGACGCAACGCCTCTTAAGCGAGTTGGAACATGGGTCAGATTCCCACAAACCAGTGCCATACACCTAACAGGTATCTCAACCTTGATGCAAGAGCTCGTGTCTGTCATCAAATCGCCTCGCAAAATAAATCAACTCTTTTATGTTTATTTTTTATTTCTTCCTAATATGAGGCTGTTCTGAAAGGGAAACTGAAACGATAGGTCTCATTTCATGGCCATTTCTGTGCAACATATATAAGAGAATGTGCTCCCCTTAGAGGTGTATGAAGCAAATATTCTGAAGTACTCACATAGTCACATTCAAACAATATTGTACTAATCTGCATCTTATCTTCGAATCAAGTTTATTTGTAGTAAGAGAATACAGTACAGCATCCAATAGTAACAACATTGATGAATATGTATAGGACACTACTAACAATTGCTGCAAGAGATGTACAACCCAAAGGTCCCACATTTTACATTTGACGGGATAAACTCTTCCTTGTCCAAGGAGGAGGAGGAGGTTGTAACTGCTGTTTTTACGGGTTTATATGGACAAATTCTCCAAAAGAGAACCCGTCAACAGTTACTTATCCAGAGAGGGAGAGAGAGAACCCATCAACAGTTACTTATCCAGAGAGGGAGAGAGAGAACCCATCAGCAGTTTATATTGCTATGTGTGCATAGTGCCTAGAGTAGAGGACATTGATCAAGTGCTTCTCCGTGCTATTTAATGATGAAATGGATTTTAGAAAATAAGGGCAAGGTCTTTCCATATACCTTGAAATAATTTGATCTGGTTCTTTGGCAAATGACACACCAAGAACTAAATGGAGCAAGTCCCGGTTGATAGTCACAGGAACCAATCTTGTAGGGTCCGCAGCAGGCTCTGCGCCAATTGGCAGCGCCGAACGTGGGGCCTGTGGTCCACCACCAATTTTATAGACAAACAAATCACTGAAATTTGCGATATTTGAATGTGGGGAAAGATCATTTGTAAGCCCATAAAAATATTCCTGGAATATAAAACATATGCACGAATTAGCTTAGGTGTGCCAAGGAAACACAAACAGATTTGTTAAAAAGGCAGGAAATTTCATAACTAATCATTCAAGATTTCCAGACTAACACATAAGAAGTAAGAACTTCCGATCGTCAAAGTTCCAATTCAAAAACAAAAAGCATTGCTTTTTACCCTTATCTTGTAGCTCCTGGCCTTCTGACGGACTTTTGCATTCCTGGATACAACACCACCTGATTTTTGGAGTTTCACAACATCAACATTAGGCTTGCTTTTCAAAACATCTTTGAGCATGCTGCAAAGTTTCTCCTGCAGAGTTTGAGCATAGAAACATGAAGCCTGAGGTGAAATTGACACTTGAATATCTTTTCAAAAAATCCAAGAAGCAGGACGAAATCTCTATATAATAACTGAGTTCATCCAGATAAACTTTGGCATGGAATGTAAAATGGTAAATTTCAACAGATAAGTTTATCTATTATTATCTCTTTCTCTGGTCTATTTTGACATAGCCACCTGAGAAGCACCAGGTTGCTACAAAAGCTTGGAATGTCCACAATGGCATCAATCTCCAAATATCATAATATTCCAAACTCAACATTGCATTGTAAAAGTATCCAGCAAAATCAAAGCAAATGCAGAAGGATGTCTCACAAAAAGAATACTAACTAATTGCAATAAGAGCACAGCAATGCAGATAGCATAGTAGTTCTCAAATGGGAAGCATTTACCTGACCCAAAACTAGAACAACATTAGCATTGAATGCATCGATTGCATGAAGAAGCAACTGCAGCAAAATACAAAGATACTTATCAAAACTACATAGATCGCAGATTTGATACTATCAAGTATTTCTGCAAACAAGCAGACTTTTACAATGGTAGCTTGAAACTCAGTTACCTCATAACCAACACCTTCTATCCATCCCATGGTATTGATTACCATGCCTGCAGCTCGGGATTCTACATTTCCTGCAAACTGTCTCTCCAAAATCTGGGCAAGCTCCTTCACAAGCACCTTGTACAATTCTGCATTGACGCTGTAAAGCACCAGTTTTAAAAAATCCATGATAGTCAGAGATTAAAAGGCTGGAACTGAAACTAAAAGAGAAGTGGTGGTACAAGCTTTGGTATGCGTGTGGAACCAATCAAAGAAGTGAAAGTATAAGTGAAGAACAAAGAGCCAACTGGTGAGGCAAAAAACAAGTACCTAGGAGTCGCATGTCCATAGAAGTAAACAAGAGGCATTTCAAGAGGGACTCCTTCCACTGGATCAATGGGCATTTCAATTGGGGTCGCAGCAATGCATCCAGGAATGGTTATAGATCCTTGGCCAATATCCAAATCCACAAAAGTAGGCTTCCAACCTTGTTTCGCTGCCCAACTAAGCAACATTTTCGTCAAGGTACTCTTTCCAGAGTCTGTAGGTCCCACAACAATTACCCTAGGACCCTGAACCAACAAAAGGAATGAGACCTGATAGGTGCACAAAATTGCACACGGGTGCAAAGATGGACTTGAGGAAGGATAATCTGAGATGTATTAAATCATAAATGCATGTTCACTAGCACAGATAAAACAACATAAATGAAAAGAGGAAACATTGAGATTAAGTTATGAAGAAACTGTCATAGAAAACAGTGTACAAGTACAATGTCAATGTGCCACTATTAATGAAATTCTGACCATGTGATTACAAAACTTTTCTGCAACATCAAATTAAATGTCACATTCAACTTGAAAGCATTCTAAGCTGCTCCATTAGGTTAACCAAAAACTGTGTATTTATCTAAGCAGATCAAATGAACATTTTAAGCCATTTTAGTGTTGTTTTGCACTTGCACCAATCAACAACCAATGTTACGAGAGCACTTCGACAGATATAACACTGGTTTTGTATACTTCAGTCTCATCTAATATGCATCAAAGTGCAGTTCATATGACAAACCAGCAGGCTAGTTATGTTTTGCCAGCTTTGTATTAATTCATACACTGATAATTTTTTTGTTCAAAACTTAAATGCCGCATATTATCATGCACTCCTGATGCAATAGATGTGAGGGCTAATTTATTAGGATGTAAGTGTTTCAATTACACAACAAAGAATGTCAGAAATCATTGTCGACATCTACCCCGGAAGCGGTGAATGGGATCTCCTATTTGTTCTAAGATGGAACGTTTTCCACAATTCCAAAATGTGGATGCTCCCTTGTTAAAACTGCACTGCGAAAAGAACTATTTAGGAACTCGTCCAATATTCCACACAATAAGTGATAATTAAAGAGATATATGATATTTATTTTTCTTTCTTTTAGTTGACATACCTATGCACAAATGAATACCTGAGAAAGATCAACATCACCAGGTGATGCCTTAGCACGATTTCTACGTCCTTCCAGTACAGCATGCACATTCACGTAGCTAATCATAGGTGTCTGAAATTAAGACTGCAAAACTTTAATCACTATTAAAAACTTTTCACAACTCTACTGTTCTTAAATATACTAGCATAATTCCAAATTACAATGCAAAATTGATTTAAGAGAACAAGCATACTTCATCTGCTGTATAATCAGTTTCAGTGGCACCATCCATTTCAATTGTCGCGCCATACCAAGTAAAAACCTACATAAAGGGGAATACCCATCAACATGAGGCAAGAAAAACTGTGATTCGTTTCCAAGTAATTCAGGATAGTTCCAAAAGTACTTGTCCAGAAAACATTCTATTAAATGATATGCTTTAAATGCATTAAGATTATAGGCTTATTTCTGAAACCTAAGATCCATTCACAGGGGAAATACCACAATTGAATGTCAATAATTCCTCTTCCATGTTCGTGGACTTAATTCATATAAAGTTTTGCACATGCATATGTACATGAGCTTCGGTGAATGTGCATATTTTTTCCACTGGAATAGAGAAAGAATTCCAAGATTATTCCTGTCAACAAGAGATTTTCGAGCTCATCAGATTTTGGGGAACCATCAATAAGAAGAGCATGACAAATCAAATCACCCAAACAAGTTTACAATCATCTTCCTTTGCAAATGATTGCAATTAACTAGTTCTAGTGTTAATTAGAAGGACCTCCCCAGAGATTTTACCCTTGCCAAAAAAGCCCTCTTCAGAGTTTCAAAAGCAGAGGGACATTCCCTATAGTCAAGGATGGCACAAGGTCAAAATTTAAAGGTACAAGCACGTGAAATAGAAAATGAATAATATGGTGTTGTGTTGGATCATATGCATACTGGCATATTATGCAAACACTGAACCTTTAAATGTCACATGCCACGAGTAGAGCAAGTTAAAGAAGACATTAACATACTCATTAGGTACAAAAACACAAATCAAACTCGCTCATAGATAGACATCATTGGTTCAGCTTGATTATATATAAACATTGAAACGTCCATATATTTAGGAGGAAGGAGAATTGGAGGAAACTATTAGGGCTGTGCGCGAGTTTGCGCGGTGCGAATTGAGTGAAAATCCATTAACCAAACCACTTATGGCGGTATAAAAAATTTCAATCTACCGCCGAACCACCCGCTTTATAAAACCGAATGATTAGTTATTTTTTTGGGCGGTTTTGCAATGGAGGATTGGGCGGATTGGCGATTTATAAATAAAATATATATTTTATTAAAATGTCAATTAATCCGAAATCAAAATAGAGACTACATCAGTTTAAACAAAATATTCATGTAAATATTCAAAAAAATATTCTAACAATACATTTGAGTACTAACAAAAATAAACATCTTACATTCATGATATAAGATAATAAACACCAAATAAAATATTAAAAAAAAATAAGCATAGGTTAGTGGTTCACGAAGCCAAGACTCACTGTTATAGAAAATTAGAAATTAAAAATATTTTAGGATTAAAGAAATTAGAAAGATATTTTAGTATGAGATATTAAGACCTATAATTTTTAATTTTTACTTTTCTATTTATGCCTTACGGATTAATGATTAGATTAGAAGTTATGAACTACAAATTAACAATAAAACAAAAAATAATTAAGTAATAAGTATTATATGCGGGCGGGTCGGTTGTATAGCGGGTGGAAGTGATTGAAACCGCCACCATCAACCGATCCGTGTGATCTCTTTCTCAACCGCCCAATTTGTCTTGCCCTTTACTTTTAATTTACTTAGGTCGGTGCGGTGTGGACGGATACAGGGCAGTTGGACGGGTTGAATGGATTTTTGAACTGCCCTAGAAACTATTATACTCTCAACTTAGAGACACCATTAACAGAGACCTAGTGAATATGTCGGAAAGTATGGAACAAACAATGCATTATTCAAATTCTAACTCGAGGTATAAATGAGCATGCACTTAATAACTTTGTATGGTTCTTTTCTGCTTTTGCAGTTGTTGATTTTGTCTATATTTTGGAATCATATAAAGAAGGTAATTTGTGTCCATTTGACATGGGACGCAAATCTAATAATTGGGGACAATTCTATCTTTCTGCTAAGAAAGAAAGAAGCTTTCTTAAAATATATGGAGAGAAATCAATCAATCTATCTATCTATATGTGTATGTGTGTGTGTGTGTGTGTATATATATATATATATATATATATATATATATATGTGTGTGTGTGTGTGTGTGTGTGTGTGTATTGTCCCCTAATTGTATTACTTAGATAGATGTAGTTTAGGTAGCAGTAGTGTAGTGGCAGTGAAGATGAGCTTGTCAGAGGGCATTCTTGCTGGCGTAGTTAAATCATAAATGTAGGTGGCAGCATATTAGAAGACGGCACTGAAGATAGATTCTGGAAACGGTGAATCTAAGATGTTGGTGGATGGGGCAACGGGTATGGTGGTGTACGAGCCTTTGGTCATCCTGTCAGAAAGAGAAATACTTTCACAGTGAGAGAATGAACAAATTGGGTGAAAATAACTCCAAAACAAATTTGAATGAATCAATCCCTAAGGCTACGAATCTATAAATCTATTACTGTGTCTGGTTCCTGGAGATCATTGGGAAAATTAAAAGGAAACAGAGTAAAATAAAAGCTGCTATCTTTTATATTTCCTCCCCTACTTAAAATAGATGTTAAATTATGAGTACTTTTTCAGAAACAGTGAGAAACCAACAGAGAAAAGGAAAAACAATATCAAAGGAAAAAAAAAGTTTCCTAGTTTTACTGTTCTCATCATATTGCCCTTTCCCCCTTATTTTCTGATTGTAATCTAACAAAGAAAAAGAAATCCTTACCATTTTTTTTTTCCTGTCCCCCAACAATCCATGAACCAATAGGACCCGACTGTTTTGTTCTTGCAGGAAAAAAAAGCTTCTTACAAAACAAAATGAAGTCTAGGTTGTTAGACCAACTTCTATTCCTCACTACGCAAAATTCTTCAGCAATAAACAGTGTCTCAGTAACTAAATAATGGTTATTTGCCATTGGGAATCTCAATGATTCCCATTTTAGCAATACCAGAACAACTAAGTAGATATCAACGACTTGGGAATCCTTAGGAATCCAGTATCTCTCTCTGATATCAGCTACAAACAATCATACATCCATCAGCATACAACTAAAATATATATATCTTTTCGCCCCTATTCACAGTTACGGGTACTTTCCAAGTTCAATGCAGTAATTCTGGATCAATCTCTAAATTGTTTATCTTAAAACACATACATTAAGGGGAACCATAAATTCGCCCTCGCAGATATAAGGTGCTAAAATACACAATAATAACAAATATTGCCAAAAGAAATTGTAATTTACCACACCAATAAGTTAAAATTTCATGCCACAAATGTTTTGGAATGGCTAAGGCCACTCCAACCCTTCATCTTATCTTTCTTCAGGTTTAAATAAAAATTTTGGTTACAAGCTACATTTGATACTACACATTTCAATGGTCATAAGTATGTCTTTCATCAAATCTTTTTAAAAATTCATAACTTATTCTCAAAACATGTCTTAACCATTGAAAAAGTAAGCTTGCCTCTTCCTTGATTTGATGAAAAAGTAAGCTTTTCTTTGATTTCGTATAGGTTTCATGAAAGGGCTGGAGCTCAATTTTGGCTCATTTTTCATGAAATTTCAATTTGATGGGGGGAAATGTGGGGTGGGAAATGCCCTAATGCGTTCCCTGTTGTCTTGATGGGTGATACTTATAAAAACTTGTCATCCCATATGTACTAGTATCTGTCTGAAACTATCCTGAGAAAAGTAATCGCGGATTTGCGATTTCTTACTGCGAATTTGTGCCTGGGAGGGAAGGTGAGCCAGATTTCGGGAGCAATTTCGGTGCCAAATATCTCGGCGGTGCCAGAGAGGATCCGAAGGCGGAGAGGCGAGTCCGGACCAACTTCGATTCTCAGCTCGCACTCCTTTTCTAGCTTCACCTGCCGTATCGCCGCCACCGCCGGCGGACCCGCGGCGGAAGCTCCGAACGCCATGATCGACCACCTCTTTCTGATGCAGCTCTCCTGCGTGTTTGCTCCTCTGTCTTTGAATGTTTTGAAAACCTACCGCCAAGGATTCTTATCGCTCTTGCTTGAACTTCGTACTTGGGAGTGGGAATTGCAAAGGGGTCGCTGACTGGTTTGGGGCCGACTCGGAGTTCAGGTCCAATGTTTCTACGTCAGACCGTTTAACGAACCGGCCTTACGAAATAGCAGCTCCAATGGGCATGACACTATGTTTGGCCAAATTTCTTTTTAGAAATTTTTTGTTTAAAATTTTTTATAAAAAGTTCATTGATTTGGCTTAAATTAACTTTTTCTACATCTTTTTATATTTAGTTTTTTATAAATAAAACCAAAAAACTAAAAATTTAAAAAAAATTAGTCCAAACACAAATTGGTCTGACCATTTAAATCCTACATTTTTTTAAATCTTGACATTCAAAAAAAGAAATATTAGATTTTTTTAAATCTTGGGATCAAATGAATGATTAGATTACATCGAACAAATATTCAATACTTTAGTGCAAGTCTACGTGGTGCTCCAATTTTATAATTATTAATTTGTTTAGTAGAACTTATCATTTTTTTATTATTATTTTATTTAACGTGTAAAGATGTGTCATCCTATTATTTAAATAAAATATTAATCCAAGAACATTGAATAATTATTCAATTACATCGTGGCTATGTTTGCTAACCGACTTTTTTGTCTTTTTACTTAAAATTAAAAAAGTAAAAAAAATTATTTGAAAATTGAAAGATTTTTAGTCTCTTAATCTTTTTATTTTTTTACATGAAATAGTTTTATATATTATAACAATCTATTTTTTTATAAAAATTATATTTTTAAAATTTATTTGTCAAAATTTATCAAACAATATCTCTATTGAATATAAATTATGTAAAAATAAAATTTTAAATATTATAACTTTTTATGACTTAAAACACATTTTTTCTTAAAATCACTTTAAGTCAAGTTTTTTAACTTATCACATTTTTACTTAAAATTACTCATACGATTCACTAAACGAGTTTTTTTTACTTATTTGGCTTAAAATCAAGTTGTCAAACAAAGTCTGTAATAGTTGGAGGTATTAAGGTCCTGTTTGGGATGCTTGAAAAACTTAACTTTTCATAGATTTAATTTTTTTTTGTAAGACTTGTTTGGAGTAATTTTTTGTAATAGCTTTTTATTTTTTATTAAAATATCAAAATGTTCTTACTTTTTAGTTTTAATTTATAGTATTTAAAATATTAGCACAATTTTTTTTATTTTTGTGAAAAAAATTAACTTTTTTAGTGTATTATAATTATTTTATTCTAAAAAAATGTTATAGCTTGTGTAATACACATGAATGAAATGATGTTGAAATAAAATTAAAGTGATAATAGAATATAAGGTAGAATTAAAATGGAATGTTTATTCACGTTTTATTATTTGGTTGTCAATATGAAATGGCGTAAAAATGGAATGATTATTCACATTTTGTGTTTGGTATTTCTAGCTAATGAAATACAATACAATGTGTTAGGACTCTTAATTTAGATAGATTTTAAGAATTCTGTTTAATTTAAAATTCTTACGATTGAAGGAATTTAGTTGTTTTTATAACTATTAATGTAAATTTTTTAATTCAATTAGTAATCATAGGTTAATCAAAACTCCTATTGGAGTTGGTAGTCATTTGAATTTGTAAATTTCAATTGTATTAAAATTATTGGATCAAAACTTTATTCAAACCAAAATACTGAGGTATAACACCCATAGCTCAAAATACAAGTGTTTAAAACAAGTTTCAACAAGTGCAGTTCACGCAGAACACTGTCTGCCACCTGACCACTCGAGTGAGCAACTAAAAATTTCAGTTTCACCGAAACTTGAAGTGTTGGATTTGTATGTCTATATAAAAGGGCATCCTTCATGGCTCGAAAATCATTTCAAAAACAAATAAAATACATAGCCTTAAATATAAACTGAAGTGCCTTTCAAGTCTCAAAAAGACGAAAATCATTCGTGTTTGACTTAGATGAATTTCTAAGTTTATCGACGGTGAATTATGTTGGCGTGAAGTATTGATAATTCGATACTTTCAAGAAACACTGAGAATTGGTATGGTGGTGATCGAGTACGGGGAACGGTGCATGTATATTTGACAAGCGAGGTTTTAGGTGTCTAGGTTAAAGATTCGACCGGAGTCTGTAAGTGATTTTGTAACTATTCATTGGTATTGTACTTAATTTACCTGAATTTTGATTAATTCCGTGATTTTTATTCGAGTTGAAATTTTCAACGTAAAAAAGTGTAGGTCACTCTTTTGTGTGTTTGATTTATTTTTTATTATTATTTACGATTGCCTAAACTTAAAATAATTAACAGTTCACGTTATTTTTTTTACAAACCTTAGCCTTTCTTTATTTTTCTTTTTTTCTTTAAATCACCTTTCTCGTCAATTTTTTTTAATGATTTTTTTGACAATTAAACATAGGGTAATAAAATCAAAACATATAAAACATAAAGATCATATTATAAACTAAAACAGAGGTAATTAGAAAAGTACAAGAAATTAATGCACACTTAAATTATGACAGTCAAAGGATAAAAGAATATAAGGGTATTCATAGTTTTTATATGGCAATAATATGAAACCAACTTTATTTTTCAATTTCTATTGCATTTTGTAATTTTATATTTCTATATCCTAAGGTTGCCGCATTCTGTTATCATTTCTTACCATTATAAAGATATTTTAAAAATAAAATATAATATAAAAACCAAACAACCACCCAAAAAAACACCATAAGATTTTCAAAAGATTAAAATTGTTTAAAAAAATTAAATTACTGCTTAACATCATAGAATATTTAAATGATCAGAATAGCCAACATTGTAGTTAAAAATTGAAAAATGATTGTCTTTTGAAATCT
>JAOTRH010000001.1:24967751-24978427 GCA_034768845.1 Heliamphora exappendiculata
AAGTCAAGATAGCCCAAATAGTAGCTAAATTTATTTAAATGCAAAACAGATAAATTTATCTGTTGTAAATAAATTCGTCTAGATGCATAACAAGTATGTAACATATAAATTTATCTGTTAAAAATAAATATTTATAGCTTATATATAAATTTATTTGTTAAAAATAAATTTATTTAAATGAAAAATAGATAAATTTATATATTATAAATAAATTCGTCTAGATACATAGCAACTGGCATGTAACAGATAAATTTATCTGTTGTAAATAAATTTATTTGTTTACATGTTTATAACTATATAAATAGAAAAATTTAATAAGTTACTATGTGATGATTTCATATTTTTAATAAGTTCATTTAAAAGGAGTTAAATTTTGTTCATATTTTTGATTTAATTTTTAAATATTTTTTTTATGATCGAATTTATTTATTACATAAAATTCAATAAGTTTGTTATCTATATAAAAAATTAGGTTGACCCGATACCTATAGTTAAGTAATCACATAATATTTTTTTATAAATAATATAAATAAAAATTATAATTTAAATTTTTTTAAATAAATATTATTCAATCACTTACTTATAATTATCAAATTAATTTAATTTTTTTTATAAATAAAAAATTTGACACGTTTTACGTAATAAATAAATTTAATTATAAAAATATATTCAAAAATTAAAAAACACTTTTTATGTAAAAAATGCTTTTCACGTAAAAAAAAATACACTTTTAAATTTTTTGGCACTCAACCAAATAAATTTATGGGACTTCTCAAACAGATCAATTCGGGTGTGGAACCACTTGATGAGTTTACGGTCTGAACGAACAGCAGTGTTTGGATCTGTGATATGTGGAACTAGACTTACTCTTTCTTTTTTTGGTGTTCATTCTTATTTAGTTGTATCTCTTCTCGGTTGCTGTAACTTCTCTGTGGATTCGGAGAAATGTTGAGAAGGTTGTTGGCGCAAGTTTCCACCCAACGTCGCCGACGTCTCTTCACGCCCGATTCTTCCTGGGCTTTCCGACAATGCTCTTCTTCGTCATCACCGTCTCAAATCGGAAACAGTACTTTCGTCGAACATTTGGAGGGCTCAAACCAATCCACCGAAACCAGTCCTCAACTCTCTTCCACTATCTCCGTCGACCGTTCCGGATTGTACAATCCGCCCGGTGCTTCCTCTAATTCTCGTTCTTCCGTATGATTTTTGTATATTTAGACTACTGTAATTGCCTTGAAGTTCAACTGAACAATTGATTCTTGAATTGCTGCAGAGCATTCTCACGAGCTTTCTTCGGATTCTGAGCTTGTTAAGCATCTCAAAGGAATTATCAAGGTTTAAAGATTTCGTCTTTTCCTTCTTTTTTCTTGATTCGTCTCTGTCTGTGTCTGTTTTCGATTTGCAGTTATTTGTCGTAATGAAGATGCGTTGTTTGCGCAAATGTCCGTAGGTGTAACATGTGTGCATGAAAGCGTGTGTTTTTTGCTTTAGATTTTGGAGGCCCCTTTTACATTGAGTCAGTTTATTTATGCTTTTGGAAGCATTGTAATAAAACGCAGTTCCAGTATAATATGTCACCGGAACACGTCTTTCTTTCTAGAAATTCTAAGAAATCATAATCCCCAATTCGATTTCCTGTAATGCGGGGGCATTTTTGGTTGAAGGACTTATAGTGTACGCGGACTGTTAGTACGTAGCCTATTATGGATGTGATTAATAGTGTAATTTGTTATGCACTGAATAATGTTTGATTGAACGTAAGATAGTGTATGGATACATAGTCCCATTGTTTGGTTTGACATTATTCATGTGAAATTAAATATAGTAAACATAGTTGCCATTAAATAGTCCCATGTTTGATGGAATTGTGATGCGGCTGTAGGGCTAATTTTGTCTTTTATCCATTTATCCCACCAAGCCAGAGTCCTAGGACAAAAAAACCCATCATCCTCTTTGGATTGGATTTATACTGTGAATGGGGTATTCAGTTAGTTGGGTATTCAGTTAGTTGAATGAATTTTTTAAACCCTCATGAATTAGCCAACCAAGCAAGGGTATATTCTGGACTATTGTAGAATAGTCCAATCCCACCCCCACAATACCCTAACCAAAGTCCAAATGTCTAACTAGTGTGTTACTGCTATTTATTTACTTCTTTTTGTTTATATGCTGGGAAGTTGAAGTTTTGATTGGTAGTGGTGTCCCAGTTTCGTGGTGGGCCTATCTCAGTAGCTGAGTACATGGAGGAGGTCTTGACGAATCCTAAAGCTGGGTTCTACATTAATCGGGATGTGTTTGGAGCAGAAGGCGATTTTATAACCTCTCCGGAAGTTAGCCAGATGTCTGGGGAGGTAATTTGATTGCTACGCAGCTGTTAATTGCGTGTCTTCTCTTTGCTTGTAAAGTTCAGTAGAGTTGAAAAAATGGTTTCCAACAAAGAGATTTAGGTCCTAATTTATGGATATAACTCTCCATTTATACAAGAAGGATAATTTCTACATGTCCTATTGATGCCACTCTAGATGATAGGTGTTTGGGCAACGTGTTTGTGGGAGCAAATGGGACAACCAAATAGATTGAACCTAATTGAGCTGGGTCCAGGAAGAGGAACTCTCATGGCCGATCTTCTACGTGTAAGATAACCTAATTCTCATCGCACATCTTTATCAAAATTTTGTAATTGGATTCTTATGGAAATGAAAACTCAGTCCTTGAGAGTCTTTAATTATTCACTGTCTTTTGTGTTCATAAATATAAAGGAAGAATATTATTCCAGTTGAGTATATGTAACCTTACCCTGCAGGGTGCATCAAGGTTTAAGAGCTTCATAGAATCGTTGCACATCCATATGGTTGAATGTAGTCCAACGTTACAGAAGCTTCAGTATAGCCAACTGAAATGCATGGATGAGGATAATTCTGAAACGAATGTAGAGGAAAGAATTATAAGCAAATTGTCTAGAACCCCTGTTTCATGGCATGCCACGCTGGAGCAGGTTCCAACAGGATGTACGACATTATCTTGAGCTTATGCACTTTAATATTGCACATAAATGGACGGCGATATTGTTTACATCAAAGTGATCTTGATTCCATCTTCCTTTTCCACAAATCCATACTCCACACACACTTCCAATAATAACATTTATACGTAGTCTTTGCATTATGAATGTTTAATTAGACGAGTATGTGGATGCTTCCGTTTTAGTCAATTAGTACTAATACGAACGCTTCATGAATTCAGATTTTTTCCATATGCGCACAAAAAATACACACTTTCTTGGTAAATAACATACTAGAAAATTTGGTGATGATGCGTGCTTACGTGCTAACCAAACCCATTAATATCTTCACTTCAGTTTAATTCAGTTTGATGTGAATCATGTGATAATACGAATATATATATATATATATATTCAAGGGTTTGGAGAAACTGTTTCTTTCTTTTTTGGACTCTTAACCATATGAGTTCTTATATGCTTTCTTTCTTGCTTTGTTTCTTTCTGGCAGTGCCAACAATCATCATTGCCCATGAGTTCTTTGATGCGCTACCGGTTCATCAATTTCAGGTTTGTCTAGTTACTTTTGGTGTAAGAGCATTTCCAGTGAATGTTGTATTTTTGCTTGGTGCATTAAAATAAACGACATGGGAGCTGAATGGTACAGTGTGCAGCCATGTTTTCATTGTAGTGCATGTATTCTCTGTCCATCTCCCTCTTTCACACACACACACACACACAGCCACTTACACACTCACACACCAACTCACACACTCACACTCCCGCATTTCCCTAATAGGAATATCTGTTTTCTTGGAACTTAAATTGTATGCCTTTGGAAGAACCATAGAAGTGATAACAAACATTCTGTGATTTTTTAGAATTTCTTCTTCAGAAAATTATAAAGAACAAAATAAAAATGAAGGTTCAAAAAATACGATGCTGATACACATTACTTCAGTGTTACGAAATTGACACTGTAAGTGTCCAAACAAGTGTCGGACATGCATGGGGTCTACAATGGCATTCATCCTACATTCTATAAGATCTTATATTATGCCGCTATTCTTGGCCTGTCTCAGAGTATATTGGATGTAGATGGATATACTATTGTGCTGACAAGTGTCTGGCACAGAAAATGTCAATAAAAATGGTTTATGTACCATAGGATCTATTGATACTCCCTTATTGCACCCCCATAATGAATTAGGATTTCCAACCGAACATTCAATTGAACCGCGACTGCTAAATTTTTAGGTAATTCAAGGTAACCAGTTGACATATAGGTATAACAGATCATGACACTTGTGTCCACTGTTTCTTTGCATCTCTTGAAAGTTTACATCGTGAGGCTAATGGGCGGAGCTGGCTTCTCCTACTTTGTTGTTACGGCTTCGCTAGCTAAATCACTAACTTGTATTACTTTTTTTTTTCTGTTCCACTAAAAAAAAGGGTATTTAGACAAAACAACTATGAATGTTCTATGCTCCATTTGACATCGAAGCAGGGTGAAATATGAAAACTTTGAAAAGTGTTCTAGTGAAGCTGACTGTCATATAACTCAAAACATTGGTAATTAGATGAATAAAAATATGGTGATCTGTATTAAGAGTTCTGGTGATTTTTGATCTCTTTAGGATCTTGGTCCAATAATTTCTCCGTTATCGTATACAAGCAAACTTGCTTGCAACTATAAGGATTGCCGTTAGAGTCTTTGGAGGTACGGATTTGAGTAACAGAAACAACCTATCTAGAAATTGGGGGTAAGGCTGCCTGCATCTTTCCCTCCATAGACCATGCTTTAGTGGGAGGCGGGGAGCCTCGTGCATTGGATTGCCCTTTTTAGCAACCTTAGTTGCAAAATTTGGCAAGGATATATTCGAGAATATATGGCACCATTTTTTTTTTCTTGCTCAAATATTTTTAGGGTTTCAGCTTTTGTTGGACTATCCAGTTTGGTTTCATTTTTGAAATCTATTATTTAAAAAAAAAATAATGGTACCAAAAACTTGGCAAACTGTTTGCAGGAATTTTGCTGAGATGCCCTATTGTTAGGAAATGGTTGTAAATTATATTCTGAATTATCAATAACATTTCATACAAAAATGATCGTGTTTTCAGACTTCTCATTGTCTGTGTTTCTAAAACATAGAACGGATTACAAAAGATGGAAAGGAATTTGTGAAAACAATACCAGACATGTTTTACTTATTGAAAAAAAAATATGTTGTCCATTATTTTTTACATTGTTCTTGAAGGAGCTCTTCCCTTCCTTGGATAATGCTACCTCTCTTTCAATTCTTTTGCTTGTCATAGAGAAAAGTCATCACTAGCTGTTTCTTGTGCCATATTCGTGGTTTACAATATATTAATTTAATTATTTGTTAACAGAGAGCTTCCCGTGGCTGGTGTGAGAAGATGATCGATGTTGCAGAGGATTCATCGTAAAGATTTAAATACTTATCTTCCGTATTTCGATTCTATGCACATCTTTATGGACATGTTTATCACAATTAGACTCTATGGAGATGTCTTCTATTTTTCTTGTGTTTGATAGGTAACTCTTTTATGGTGAGGTCCTTCAGTGGGATTGAATAATTTAATACTATTCTTCCTGTTCTTTCTGTTAAGGTTTCGTTTTGTTCTATCCCCCCGGCCTACGCCTGCATCTCTGTTTCTGATGAAGCGCTGCAAATGGGCTGCAGATGAAGAAATTGGTAAGCTTGATCAAATTGAGGTTTGTCCCAGAGCAATGGAATTGACTGAAACAATTGCACAGAGAATAAGTTCTGATGGAGGAGGAGCTCTCATAATTGATTATGGCCTGAATGGAGTAGTCTCAGATAGTCTTCAGGTCTGGTTCCTTTGGGTTCATTAAATTTACATTAAATGTTAGGAACTATTAAATGTTAGGAATCAAGGATAGATTAGATCCTTATTTGAACAGGATGGACCTTTTCTATTTTGTCTGTCATTCAATAAGCACTACATGCTGTTGATTTAATTGGGCGCGCACTTTTTGCTTTGAATTAAGCCCATGTTGTATGGAGGGAAAGAAGTCCATGTTGGACTTATAGTCCGGACAAAATATTTATTGCACGGTTGTTTAGCTTTTTTGTGTGCGGATTAATTGTCCGGATTGGACTTCCAATCCCTTAAACGAGGGATAAATAGTGGGAGGAAGGTGTGGGATAAATAAATCCGAGCTTAAGAGAGGAGAAGAGATTAACGATTGTCCTAATTGACATTAGGCACCATAGTCTTAACTGTATAGACTAATCTTAGAACTCCTTGATCGATTTGAAAGTTATTTTACTACTGTGGTTATATCTTTAGAAACATTTGATATTCACATAACTATTACATACCACATAATCTTAACTGACTAGCTTTTCTCTTTTCCGTCTTTCTAATTAAAATTTTCTTAAACCATTGCTTTTGCAGGCAATTCGAAAACACAAGTTTGTCGACATATTAGATAACCCTGGGACTGCTGATCTCAGTGCATATGTTGATTTTGCTTCTATAAGGCACTCTGCTGAGGAAATTTCAGGTGCACGACCTAAATCTGCTGTCTTCTTTCTTATTTCCATTTTCTTGTTAGGAAAAAAAAATGAATGAATGACTGAATGAACAATTGGCAAGAGTGGCTGTAGAGAATGGGAATGTTGATTCCATGATATTCAACATTTTACAGAAGATGTGTCGGTCCATGGGCCGATCACGCAGTCTCAATTTCTTGGTTCTCTCGGGATAAATTTCCGAGTGGAAGCGCTACTAGAAAACTGCACGGATGAACAAGCAGAGTCTCTGAGGACGGGATATTGGTGTCTGGTGGGTGAAGGTGAAGCCCCATTCTGGGAAGGTCCAGATGAGCAAACACCCATTGGAATGGGTACTCGGTATTTGGCCATGGCTATTGTAAACAAGAAGCAAGGCATTCCTGTTCCATTTCAGTGAAGTTTGAGGTATTGGATATTTTTGGTGTATGTGCATCATCCATTCATCTTCTCAAGTTTGTCTTTCTAGCAATAAACCTTCTATGCCAAGATAGAATAGCTGGTATGCGAGTAAATTCCATTGCCTCTTGGGGTTTATAATTTAGTGCTTGTTTAAGTCGAATTGGATTAGTAATTCCTTTATAGGTGGATTAGAAATTCTCGATTGAGGGATTCTCCATCCCACCCATTCCCTGTTATTACTAATCTTCCTTCGGATAATATTTCCTACTTATCCAACAGTCCAGAATAATTCTCCGACTTTTATCTCAGTTATACCATTATAGTCAAATATAGTACAAAAATATCACAATAGATATAATCTCATTTATTATTTGAAAATGTTAAAAATGTGAAATCTGCAGTAGTGATTATTCCTCCTATCATATTAATCCAATCTCATACAACAGTCACTGTTTATATTCTTCTTGGTTATGTTGTCACATTAATAAGTTCTTTGAATCTTTTGTGCTAATTTGCCAACTGCTATTGCTATATACTTAGCTGAATGTGCCAGCTAACTTAGTTGTTGAGTAATGCTAGGTGATTAAATTAATCTACTAAATTAATATACCAAAATGATGTAGCACTATCACAAAAATTGAATATGAGTAGAATTCATGTGAAACCCTCATTACATCAATGCTGATCTCTCTCTCTCTCTCTTGTTTTGGGGTGGGGTGGGGTGTTTGTTAATTCGTGTATTGTATTTTTGTTTCATTAGAAGCAATAATTGGAGAGTGATATTGCAACCATCAGGTAAGGCCTTTGTAGCCTAATAACATATCATTAATTTTTCATTGTAGAGGTTACGTGTTTGAGCTCAAATGAGAGTTTTGACACAATAGTAGAATTGTCACCGTATGACCTAAAAATCACGAGTTCGAGGCATGAAAATGGTAAGGTTGCGTATTATTAATCTTTTGTGGTTAGTCTTTTTTTTCGAATCTCACATACGCGGAAGTTTTGTGTATTGAGTTACTTTTTTTTAGTTTGCGTGTGTGTTTGAGCTTTATGGTGGGCACGGTTGGAGGTGATCCTTGTTTGTTTTTCTTTAAATTAGAATAGTGTAGATTCTCCTTTCAATCAAAAAAAAGAAAAAAAGAAAAAAAGACTGCAACCATTAGAGAAGGAATAAAGAGGGACAGAAAAGGAATAAAGAGAGACCAAATTCAAACGTTCACAAGGCAAACATCCCACGGGGTTGGGCAGTAATATCACTATCTAATAATAAGATATACTGACAAATATTATATAAATATAACTGTCGCATTTAATGTATTCTATTTTCTATTTAATCTGTATAATTGGATTCACTATGCATATTTGATAATTTATTTTAAAAGTGATATAACGTGTTAATAATATTTTAAAAAAATCAATACAACGGTAATATTACTATTAAAAATAATGCTTGTTATTATTAGGATTAGAATTCAAATAATAACAAGATTAGAATTCAAATAATGCTTGTTATTATTAACGTGTAATATTACTATTAAAAATAACATTTATTTTTAAGTCTAACAAATGGAAGGTATAGGATTAAACGGTATAGGCTAACAATTACAAGGCTATAGTAAGGAAAAGTCTATGTACTAAAAAAAAATATTCAAAATTTTATTTCAAAAATGATCGGTAGAGTATAGATTTATATTTAATAAGATAGATTTATATTTAATAAAATATTAAACACATTTTAAGTATATTTTAACTATTTACAATTACGAGATGTGCACGTGTCATGTATGTGCAAAAATTTTTTTTAAATAATTTTTTCAAATATTATAATTACAATAAAAATTCACACTGCTTTCCATTTTGAGAAACAGTGTTCTTCCTCCATATAATTAGAATCTGTTGCACATGAGATAAATATAGACAATTTGATGGTAACTTATTTATTTATTGTGGTAACTATTATTGGGGTAGAACTTTTCTGCCGACATTACCAGAAATTATTTTATAGGTAAAAAAAATATGATGTCAGTATATTCTTGTGGCTTGTTCAATTAATATATGCTTGTTACGTATTTTTTTATTGTAAAACTATGCTAATATATAATAATTATTATTCATAATATAAAGTTATTATTTAAAATTATAAATACATATAATACATATAGCAGTATTTAAAGTTTATTTTTATTATAGTTTATAGTTTTCAATTATTAATTTAATAGTAATTTTTTTCAATTACTCATAATTTTACTGTAAATTATAATTATTTTTTTATATAAATAATTAACTTTAGTTATAAATTAATATTTTTTTAAGTATTTATAACTTCTGTTATAAATTATAATTATTATTTTTTCAATTATAATTTATAAAAATTTAATTTTATTAACACAAGGATGCTATTTGGAATAGTTTTTTTTATTTTGAATTTTTTTATTTTTTTATTATTTCGTGTAGATTTCTTATTTATCTAATTCGTCGTGAAAAAATGAATTTAAAAAGTATTATATTTTTTTATAGTTAAAAAAAGTTTATTATAATAAAATTTTTTTTTTATAAAAGCTTTAAAGTGATTTTTTTTTTGTCTTATCAAGATTTTTAATATTTTTTTGTCCTAATTTTTTGTGAGAAAAATTAAAAATATTACCATTTAAATTAGCGTAAAAAAATACTAAAAATTTAAAAAACATACATATAAAAAGTCATCCCAAACGGAGCCTAAACCCAACAGTAGTCAACATGCGTTGGCTAATAACTTCTCCAACATCACACAGAGCGTACGGGTCAAATCCTTTGTTGCCTCTTGATATCTCTTTTCTATAGTTTTGCTTTCAGGTTTTTGACTTTTCCGACGGAGAGAGAGAGAGAGAGAGAGAGAACGATGGGGTCGTTTCTGTCCGCTTTTCTCGGAGGAGGCGCCGCAACCGTCGCCGACACCTATCCATCATCGTCGGAGCCATCTCGCGTCATCGATTTTCACTCTTCCAACAGATGGAAGCTTCACTTCAATGAATCTAAGCAAATCCCCAAGCTGGTCGGTCCTATCTAGGGTTTTCTTTTCTCTTTTTTTGAAGTCGTCATTGAATTTGAAGATCTGATTCTTTTTTTTTTCTTTTCTTTTTCGCTTAATCCTCTTCTGTTGCGAAATCTGTGAAGATGGTGGTGGATTTCTCGGCATCGTGGTGTGGGCCCTGCAAGTTCATGGAACCGGCAATCCACGCTATGGCCGCACAATTCACCGACGTCGAGTTCGTCAAGATTGACGTCGATGAATTGTCCGTAAGTTTCTTAACTTCAACCACACTCGATCCCTTTACAATTGGGTGAATTGATGATTTATCCCCAATTGATGATTTATTAGAGGATTAATTATCAATTCATCTAAATGCATAAACCTTTAGAGAAATAGATAACTATAAATAAAAGTATAAACCTTTAAATAAATAGGTAGCTTTTATTATTTATATTCTCATATTCTCAACTGGTTAACGCACGTGTAGCTCCATTTTTTTTTATAAATCGGCTAAACAAGTACAGCTATTTTTTTATTATTTTATTATTTAGTAGACGGGGAGACTTAAATACAGAATCTATTACTTGTTTTGATAACTTTATTTATATTCACTATATTAAATTGTTAATCACTTATTTTGAGACTATAAATTTTATTATTTATAGTCTGAACAGTGTTTATTTTGGGGGCCGGGGGGGGGGGGGGA
>JAOTRH010000001.1:24987890-25012176 GCA_034768845.1 Heliamphora exappendiculata
CCCCCCCCCCCCCCCCGAGAGGGAGTGGCGCAGGAGTTTGGGGTGCAGGGTATGCCGACTTTTGTGTTGCTGAAGCAAGGGAAGGAGATTGACAGGGTCGTGGGGGCCAAGAAAGATGAGCTTGAGAAGAAGGTTGAGAAGCACAGAGTGAAACCCAGATTTGCTGCTTGATTAAGTAAACATTTTCATCCACCCAACCTTCTCTTTCTTTGCAGATGAACACAAATTGGGATGATTATGAACATATCTGTTGTATGGTGACGAAAACTTTGCAATAATTTCCCTTCAATTGAAAATTTGAATGTGCTTTCATTTTTCTTGCATTTGTGATTCCAAGTTAGATACTTAGATCAGTACATGATTCTTTGAATTCTTTTTAATTTTCTTGCATTTGTGATTCCAAGTAAGTTAGATCAGTGCATGATTCTTTGAATTCCTTTTAAGAAGCTGTCAATGAGTGAATGTGCTTAAGAAAACAGTAAATCCTTAGAACTTAGAAGTAAACCTCAGTAAGTTGAATGGTTAATCTGAATTAATTGAATTGCAGAACTTGAGTAGAGAACTCGAGGAGATTAAAGTTATCGATTGGGAAACCTTCAAATGTGATTGTAGGAAGTGTCAGATACTGATTCTTTCCTTGGGAATGAGTAAATATTGGTCCTCTGTTGGGTAGCTTTATTCCTACTTTTCCTTTTGTTTTCCTAGTTGCCAACTTGGAGAGGAAGTTGGATCTTAATACCATGTTTGGGATGTTTAAAATTTTTAGCTTTCAAGAGGTTTAGTTTTTTTAGAGAGAGAGAGAGAGAGAGAGAGAGAGAGAGAGAGAGAGAGAGAGGGATTGTTTGGGATAATTTGTTTAGAGTAGCTTTTTTCTTTTTGTATTTATTTATTGAAATGTTTAATATGTCTTTACGTTTTGCTTTTTAGAGATGCCAAATACTATATCTTCAAAGCTGTCATTTTTTTCTGCCTAAAAAATCACCTTTTTAGATATGTCAAGTAGGGGCTAAGTGCATTACATTGTGAGCTCTGGGATACTATCCAAACTGGGACACTGTAAAATATTATGAATAGATACTCAAACTTGCAACTGGTGGGCTCAAATTGATGTAATACCGATTATTTTCTAGGCTATATAGTGTTTACAAAGGGTTTATTATGCATTTACATAGTTTATAATACACTTGAATTACTAAATATGTTTTTTGGATCAATGTCCAACTATAAATGTCGAACACATGTCTCACATCATTATCCAATTATCTTGGTATTGAGTGTCCGATATAGATAGTTTATATATTCTTTATGTAACATAAGTGTGCACTGTGAAATGTCCCAAGACTTGCTCTTTATGTGGTTTTTTGTTTCGCTATGCTATACAAACAAACAAGAGCTACAAGCTTACTTATACAAACTGATTAGGGTTCTATTTAATTATTTTAATGAGTCTCATTTCAAATACCAATATCTTATTTACTGCACATCACTTTCTTACAAAAAACTTTACTTAGTAGGAGCCACACTAGTTTGTAAAAGTAATGACATGTATGACACTGCTCTTTCTTGTCTTTCACAATATTACACTCTTTATCTCATTGCCCAAAAGGAAAAAATAAACTTAATATAAAGGTGTAATTAAGGATTCTCTTTCCAAATTGTCATCTGTCAGGTAAACAATTCCCTTCAATGGAAGATATGAATGTGCCTGCATTTACCTTCATTCTTGCTTCCAAGCAACTTAGATCAGTACATGATTTATTGAATATTTTCCAAGATGCTGTCTGTGACTGTGACTCGTCAAAAAAAAAATAATGTGCTTCAATAAAACAAAGAAACTTGCAGAATAAATGGTTATAACTAAACTGTAGAACTTAGCGGAAGCAGATAAATGGTTAAAAGCCACTAGGAGAGAATTTAAGAACAAAGTTTTGGATCGACTGAGAAATCTTCAAATTTGATTATAAATTGAAGCAGATAGTGATGCCCTGTAGGGAAGCTTTATTCCTTCTACTATTCACAATGGTTCCCTAGTTGTCAACTTGTTATGGTAGCTTTATTCCTTCTACTATTCAGAATGTTTCCCCAGTTATCTGTTACCTGTGTAACTTATTCAGGCTTTTGACCTTTTTGAACATAGGTATAGAATGGATTTTCGTTTGATTTTTTAAAAATAACCTTGTTTATATGCACATGTCAGATTTTTCAATTTGAATCAAATAGAATTTGCTGCAAGTGAAAAACAAAATCTGATCAGTATCGTTGAAGTTGAACTGAGTGTGTATTATTGATGGTTCTTTGTTACTACTTATAAAGAAATGAATGTTGTTTGTTGCTAACAATTGAAATGGAAATGGGAATTTCTTGAGATTTTGGAGTGCAATTTTATCTAAAATTCTTGCTACGGGGTATACTGGTAAAATTCCTGCCTCAAAAGCGCATTAGGCTGTCATGTTCTTAATGAGTATAGTTTTCAGATATTTTTTTTATCGGCTTCATAGGGCTCGTCGAATTTGATATTTATGCGAAAAAAATAAAAATGCTTTGATTTCTGTAGCTATGTAAAATGGATTACATTTACTTACAAATAAATGAAAGGTACAATACCTGTCTTTTTTTTTAATTCTTGGAATTGGCAATAATATCATATTGGGAGAGGAGAATCAGATTCTCTCTTAGTTTATGAAATTTATTTCATTGACTTTCTTATGTTATGGGGTTTTAAAGATTGAATTTAACTCCTTGTTTTGGTTTTTAACTTTTTTCTGAGGCCCCTCAAAAGGAGCCCTAATTGGTAAGTAGGACTTAAATTGATCACAAAAAATAAGGAAAATTTCTATTCATTGGTCTTTTTGATCCAATCAAATAGAAAGTCCCAAGAATAGGGCAGGTTTGGAATCCTAACTTAGATCAGAAAGGAAACTATACCCTTTTTTAATTACAAGTAGAAGTAGAGGGCTTGGTCAGGAAAAACCACACTTTATTGTATTTTGATTCGAACGCAATTCAAACTATGGGTTAACAAGAGTTTAGAAATACACTTCTATTCTCACTCCAAATTCTTGTCATTCAAACTTAGCAAAAAGTGAACAACAATCAAAACTGTTGTCATCCAAACTAGCAAAAATTAAACCGGATCAAGCCTACCATGCTCGTCTGAGTTTGGTTTCCCAGGCTATGGATCATTTGTGTCAAAAACTCATATTGATTTTGTAAAAACTGTTCATTCAGATGATATTTTGATTAACATGGATATGATATGAATCTTGTTTGATACATTTCGATTAATAAATTTTAAAAGTATAATTTTTATAAAATAGATATGTATAATAAAAGTTATGGTATTTTTAAAAAAGACAAAAGACTAAAAGTCAATAAGTAAAAAGACAAAAAATGAGGTTAAAAAATGAGGCTTAAAGCTTATTTTAGCTTTAAGCAAAAAAAAAAAACAAAAAATCCATTTTTTTATCCGTAAATTCTCGAACACACTATTTCCACACCTTACACTTAGCACTTAAAGCTAATTGCCAAATAATGCATGAGTCTTTTTGTTTAAAAAAAACTTACATATCAAATCATTTTTTTTATTCACTTTTTTTTTCTTTCTGCGTGCTAATTTAAAATTACTTTTAAATGAAATGAACACTTGACTTATTTAGCTTAAAATTAGAAAAGCAAAAGCCCTGATCAAGTTAGATTAGCAAAAGAAGCCAACAGCTTATTAGGGTATGTTTGATTGTTCGAAAATAAATTAACGAATATAGAAGTAGATATAAAATTTAATAGATATGAATTTGGATATGTAATCCTTAGTTATAGGTATATACCCTGTTTGTTTTTCTATTTGTACCCTCAATGCACCGAATCACAAATTTCCATTGAAGCTTGTTACTTGAAGGAATAGGATAATTACAATTGAATAGAACCTACTTAATAGTTAAGGGAAGCAATTATAAATTTATATGTTGCAAGGCCGGGTACAACTCTAATGATTTCTTCATGCCATCTGATTTGTGGATATTATTTGCCATCTAGACAAAAAATAAATAATAGTAAGTCATGGACAACTACCTGCTTTTAAAAAATTTATGATGACACTATTTATATTGAAATGATTAATTAACAAGTTCTTAGAAGGAAGTAATAAAAAAAAAAAAAAGCAAATGTGAAGAAAACAACCCAACTATTATGTCCTCCAAACAAATGTTTAGCAGACTAAGAACTTTCAGGAAAATTATGAAAATGATTTAGAGATTCATGGTTGAAGATCAGAATAACTCATTAGAAGCAAAGAGGTAGTTCAAAACATAACTGATACTTGGCCAGAACATGATTACCATAAATAAAATTCTGATCAACAAGCATGAGCTTAAACACAAGCATAAAAGAGAGGGAAAAGTCTCAATCTCACACAAGATTGCTAGTGGAATTTATTGTCCATCTTATTTTAAGCTGCTATTATCTGAAACATAATAATATGCTCGTTTTCCCCCATTACAGGATGTCCTATGGCATTTCCAAGGAGGCTTTGCTAAAGCCATGAGATGAAAATGAGAAGAAAATGTATACTTTGGTAGTCAAAAGACCTCTCCGTGAACAGGCAAGCTTAATAGTTTCTTTACTGTAAATCTTCACTTGAATTTGTTATCCTATATCTAGAAATTTTATTGATTTTAATTTTTTTATCTTTAAGAAATGAAAAGGAGGGAGAACAACCGTATTCAGCCGTTGTCATTTTGCTTGAAACATATACTAAACCAACGATTTTTTGTTTAATCCCAAGGGATCTGGAAATTCTATGTTGGTTTCCCAAAAATACCATGACAAAACAAAATCAAAAGTATACGAAAAAAGATGATAAAATATACATTCGTATACCATAGAGATTAGAGTTGGGGATTTGTGGTCGGAGACAGGACTATGGTGATCGGAAGCCGCAAATGTGACGATAGTGCTATCATTGAAGAATTTTGCGTCAAAGAACCCCGTCGAAATCTGCTATGGCGCTGAAATCTGCCACGACGCCGAACAGGGTTTGAGCAAGAAAAAAGTCGTGGTTCTAGAATGGACAAAAACATCATTTGACAAGGAGATATCAAAAACCACAAACCACTATTGTATAATGCCCTAATCAAACACACCACCCATATTATCCGAACGCTATATAGAATTTTCATGAACAAAACCAATCATTCATTGCCTATCATTTACAGCTTAATCTGAGAGCAAAGACTGTTTCCCAAGACAAGAAACCAAAGTTCCTCAACTTAGTGATGACAAGCCTCGCATGTAAAACTGTCATAACAAAAACATTACTGCCTTCGCACAAGTTTAGGGAAAACCCCAAAATTAAGAAGAAAAACCCAAAATATTAGCATATAATTATAACACACATCCAGAAAGAGAAATGAGGGATAAAGTGCCAAGCTGACTGATTTTCCACTCCTGCATTGTTTTATTACATATTCCAGTATGGGGGCATGTAAGAATAATATTAATGATCAACTCAAAAGTGCTATAATTAAGACATACAGCAAATAAAAAGCAAGTTGCAGCTTAGAGGACGGCGATTTTGAAAAAGAAGGGGCAAAAGAAGAAAAAAAAAGAAATGGGGATGTAGGTCGGTCACCATCGAACCGATCCCAAGTTAAAGATCTTTGCACTCGGCACCGGTTGAAGAAAGAAGTCTGATCTTCCTCAAACAGTGTATGATTGCTGAATTGTATCAATGTCAAGGCCCTTTAACTTCACGACTGATTCGACATGGCCTTTCAGTGTAAGCAATTCTCTCAACCTAGAGAGAGAGAGAGAGATGTATCCATCAGCTCTAAAATAATCTGTTGTAAGACCGTTGTCCCTTGCACAACACAATCTGAGGGATAAATTTCAAGATTTTAGTTTTTTTTTTTCTTTTCTAAACTTTTTTTTAAAAATTTGGCTAAGATTTTCTATTTTTCCAGATCATCTAAATGAGAGGAACAAGTAAAAAATATTGATCAAAAGATGAAAAAAAAAGTTGGCTAAAGACCAAAATAAGCAAACATAAAATCTGGCTTATAGGATTTTTTGTCTTTTCTGAGTTTTTTTTCTTCGTATTTTGATCAAAATTTTTATTTTTCTAATTTATTTTGATTTGACGAGTCAAAAAAATATAATAGTTTGACCAAATGAAACAAAAGAATGTTCAAGGACAAAAAATAAGCAAATAAGTTATTATCCCAAATGAGATAGGCCAATTGCAATATCTTGTTCACAATCAAATGCCATTATTTCAAGGAATAAAATGACAAACTTAACGTATTTTATAGAATAATCCGCATTGGACTACTGGCCTATCAAGTTGGTGGGTTTTCAATGATAACAAATTCCCAACCCTAGTAAAAAGCTTCAGTAGACTTAGTACCCTTGCCCTACTTATGCATTCAAAGCAAAATGGAAAAGGAACCAAATTGCACTGCAGAAGAGTATCTCTACTTTAAGAAACAAACTTGCAAATTTAAAACATCACCCATTCCGGTGTGTATGTGTTTACCTTGCAATCTCAGCTCGTCTTTTTGCCTCTTCAGCCATCTGATTAAGATCTGTAAAAGTACTCCGATCACCAAACATCGCCTTTGTCTCCGGGGGTTGCAGCCCATGAAGCGTCCTCTGTGCATGTGCCCATTTAAGCTCTCGTTCTTCCTTCCCAAAATCTTTTTTCCTTGTGAAGGCGATCTGAAAGAAGAAGAGTTTTAATAAGTTACAGTCAACTAAGAGATATTGCCGAAATCCTTTACTGAATAAATATCTTTCATACCCTTTGCTCAATAACCAGATCCCATGCTTTTCCACTCAGTGCATATCGGATTATGAACTTTATAATATCAAGGGGGATGTAGATTATGATGTTATAAAGCCAAATCACCCCAGCCCAACCCCATCCAATCCCTTCAATAGCAGCAAAACTCCAGTTTGCATAAACAGCGATAAGCGTAGCAATCTGCTCACAAACGAAAACTATACTATTGAAGGTGCTTCTTCAAGTAACCAAGAAGCCCTTGCATTGAAGGTGGGAAAAACTTGGCAAAGAAAGAAAAATGTCGAAGAAAAGAAAAAGCACAATTACCAACTGAGCAACTACAAAAGCCACCACAAGCAAAAGGCCGGGACGTTCAACAAAAGACCAGCTCCTAGAACGCGTCACAAATATCAAGGCCTGACTGATGATGCTCACTTGCAGGTATATTGCCGACGCAAGCTTCCTGAAGTCATGAGCCGTTTCTTGGAGAGTTGAAACCCCAAATGTATGCTGGAAATTACACAAAGAGGGGGGTGGGGGGGGAGGAAGTGTTAATACCAAAAAGCCGGACATATAAATTAGTGAAATACAGGAATATTAGAACCCGTCTAGAGCTAACTAAAATACATGCATACAAGTTCAGTAAAGGTGTCAAAATTTGGTACTCATTGTCATAATTTCAATTTTTTTGGATATATCAAATACAAAGAGCATTACTGCGTTAAAAAAATGCATACAAGCTTATAAAGATTGTAAATTCTTTGAATGTCTCATCAATAAAAACCATAAAGTTACATTTATTTTGTTTCCATCTTGGTTTCCAGTTCACAGAATACTGAAAGGGGATAAGCTCCTCTCTCCTTCTCATGTTTTTCTCTCACATTTCTCTTATGACAGAAAACGAAAACTACCAACAAGAATCAAGCAATCACACACAAACGAAACACAATTTAGGTGGTTCACCAAAAACTAGAGTTACGCCCACGGAGTCGCGGCGGCTTTCACTACGATAAGAGGTGATACAAGTTACAAGAATACCAAACCCTAACTGAAACAAATATAAAGACCTACAACTGGGATAAAAATAAAAATGGGTCAAAATTTTCAAAAAAAAATTCATTTTAATCCGCGATGCTTCTAGTACAGGTTGGGTCATTGGTCAGACCTCCAAAATAACCAAGCTCCACACACCTAACAATTTTGTCCCCTTTTCTTAGAAGTCTCGCCGCACATCCTTCTAGTTGGAAAAGGAAGAAACTACTTATAAAATAAGGGGCATGAGGCAGCGTTGCCTCATGATAACAAATGCAAAAGATCAATTGTCCAGAAATCTAAAATATGTGAACTTGACTGCGTAATGTGGCTTTATGAAAAACAAATTGATGAGGGATAATGTAAAGCTTGGATAAAGATTGATGCTAGATTGTACTTCACCGGAATCATTCCCTTCTCATGACAAGACTGTACACAGGGATGGTGAGATCGAAGGCAAACTGCCCGTCTTTAGCTTGGTGTGACCGCCACAGAGATATGATAGCACAATTGTAGAATTTAGCGAAAAATTTATATCAAAGCTATCAGATTTACTAGTCTAAGGTACATAGTGGGTGTTTGTTGCAGGTGAGCTTATGTTAAAAGTTGTGTGTTGAAAAGTGGAAGCCAAAAGCACCAAAATGGAGCTTCTCTATAATCAGCTTCTTTAAGTTAGATTTATAGCTCTCGAGAACTACAGTTCTGGATGCAATTAAATAGAGCATGACCAATGTAGACAATCCCACAATGACAGATGGCAAAAGCCAGTTGTATAATTAGGACAATCACAAAGAAATTATAAATCGGCACTGATTATTTGTTTATTTATTTACATATTTTATTGATAGATAATTTGGGGAGACTTGAGTCTCTTTATTGTGGGATTGCAACCTTGGTCACAAATAGGCTTATTTATTACAAACTAGAAGGAAGAAACATGAGATTCATTTGGCATCTAATTTGTCAGGTGCATGTCTGTAGTTAAGTTTTCTTACAGGAAAAAAATCTGTCTTGTACGCTGCCCAGAAAAAAATAACCGTCATCATGGCCAAGTAACCACCGAGAATGATTCCAGTTGCAAAAATCTCTGCCAGCTTCCAGCTATCAGGCTGAGGAGATGGTTTCACTCTATCCTTTGATATTGTCATAATGGTACCTGGCATGCCCCACAGGAACTAAGTATTCAAAACCAAACACAGAAAAAGTACTTGAGGATAATGACAAGAAGATCAGAAGAAATATGCACCTAGGCACATGTGTGTTTGGGTATGTGGTAACTAGAAAGCAAAGGAAAGTGCGTTCACTGTGAGAGAGACAAATTACAAACCGTCATTAAGGATGGCAATGATCAGCACCATGAAGGGTGGGAAGTCAAACTTCCATAAAAGGGCGAGTAACATAAAACCAAGCTGTCAAAAAAAACAAAGATAAAGGAGTAGGTAAAAAGGAAAACTACAAGCCATGACAGGAGGATCCTATTGAAAAATTTATAAGTACAATAGCAAAAAGTCAATATCAAATCATTAAAGGTGGTTTATTAGTTATCCAAATTAGAACACTTACCACAATACGGATAGTAATAGAAACTGCATATATCTGCATTATGAACACCGACAATATATAAGAGATTATTTCATCGAATCATTATAGCAGCAGTTGTAATAAAACAGATGGTAAATCAATATAAACAGTATAAGCAGCAGTTTGCAGAGGCCATGATACCATTTCGTGACAACTAAAAGAAATTCAGAATGTTAGGTTGAAGTGGTTGGTGTGTTTTCCAACCCTCAAACTAAAGAAGTAAACAGTTAAAATTCTCTCTAATCTGAAAATTCTTCCCAGAAAAGGGCAGTAGGCACCAGAAAAATGCCCAACCAGAATAATGAAAAGAAAAATGTTATGCATTCTACTTATAAATTTTGTTTAGACGATCCCTTTCCTTGGTCACAATTTTGTACACCACATAATTTGATACATGTTAACAGATTTGATGTTTGGAAGAAGGAATTGAGGGAAAACAAAAGAAGAATCATATCTTGCCATGGAAACCCTGGTATATATCAGTGGGAAAACTTGGTAATGGATAGCAGTGCTCTATTTGTATATCCAACCTTTCATATTGTGAATGCATTTATGCACAGTGGACACAGCATAACTCAAGCATAAATCTATCTTCGTGATCAGAACCAAAACTTACCGTGTAATTTTTCATCCTCTGGAAAATCGCCCGACTAGTTAGTACAGCACTGATGATAACACTGAGACCAGGTTCTGTCAGGACTATGTCAGAAGCACTACGAGCAGCATCAGTTGCATCAGCAACAGCTATGCCAATGTCTGCCTTTTTAAGAGCAGGAGCATCATTAACTCCATCCCCAGTCATTCCACATATATGTTTTCTAGCTTGCAGGCATTTAACAATCTCGTATTTGTGCTCTGTTCAACAGATAAGTCCAATCAAACAGCCATAGCAGGAACTGCCTATTGAACGTTAACACTAATATTTCAGCATTCTGTTGTGTACACAACAACTGAAACCTTTTACATGAGAAAAGAGTAAGAAATAAATTGGTCTTCAGGGTGGTCTAGAGCTTCCTCCTTTTAGAGCTAAGCATCCATTTGGCTTGAACGGTTTGGAGGGAAAGTGAAGGAATTCGAAGAGATGAATTAGTTATACACTCGTTTTTAAAAAGGGAAGGAGAAGTAGATGGAGGGTTTTTAAGGGGAGAGATGGCCCACTTTAGAGCAATTTTCTTTTCATCCAAAACTGAGAAAACAGGGAAAGTGATGTGGAATATTATTTTTGTAACACCAATTATAACCTTTTTTAATTGGAGGTAATGGATTTAAGTTAGTACAAAAATGTTACAAAAGAAAATGGGCAATAAAAACCTCCATTCCCGTTATTAATTATTGTCATGATAAACAAGTACAAGAAAACACTGCTTGCCTTTCCTTCTTTGACAACCAAACAGAAGGATAAGGCCTCCATTCCCTTCCCCTTCTATTCCCTTCCCTTCCCCTCATAGCTAACACCTCCCTTCACTCCTCCTCCCTGAATCCGGATAGAGATAAAGGTATTAAACCTTTCTCAATTGGGCGCTTAGACTAGGATCTAATCTCCAGTATAGTTAACAGAAGCGTAGAAAACATATCAACTTACAGAAGAAACAAAATCTAAAACCTTACCAGGGAAAACACCTGCAAAACCATCAGCCTTTTCAATAAGCTCATCAACTGGCAAAGCCACAATTGACTCATCCTTGTTCTGTCCCAATAAGGCAGACGATGGATACATATTGGTTCCCATTCCCAAACGCCGTCCAGTTTCCTTTGCTATTGCCAGTTGATCACCTAATGGTCATGCAGACGAAACACATAAAAAACAATGAAAAGACCAACTTACGATAAATGGAGACAGTGAGAAAGAGATGAGATTTTTAAGAAATATAATTCTGAAAAAAAATATATATTAAAAAAAAGAGAGAAAAATGCAGCAGGATTTTGATTTTCTTAATGGCAAACTGCTGTGAACCAACATTATAGCACCCACACTTACAATACTTCAATTGGTAGAGAATTAAACTTTGCTAGGGCAGCCTACTAAGAATAAATGGCGACAATGACAGGACAGGTTTTCTTTGTTTCACAGTTTCAGTAGTATTAACAACCCAGCTACAAACTTCGGCACATCTGGAGATTCTGAAGAACTTTGTTACCCGTAATATAACAATAAAATTCCATAAATCTTGTATAAGCCCATCACATTGGACTGTCAGTGCACCTGCCACTGCAATTGCACAGTCAACCACACTAAAATATGCACACGAGAGCTTTTGCCCAGCACCAAGTTGATTTATGGTTTGTAGTATTGCATCATAAATCAGTGAAATAAGGTCACTCAAAGATTAGAAAACTCAAAAACAATGGTAATGAAATCATTCATAAACACATTCCATCAAGAGGAAGTTATTCCCTAATTTGGATCCAAAAAAATTAAAGAAAATGAAAATTTCAAAAGGAATTATCGATCCTGTGAGTAATTGTTCATATTTTCATCCTCATAAATTTTATCTGCATTAACTTAATCTATCCAATTGAGTATTCAACCAGAAAACAGAAGGAGATACTTATAATAAGATATGTGCACCTGTGATCATCTTAACATTTACCCCCAGATTCAAAGCCCTTGTTATTGTATCTGCACTGTCATGTCGTGGTGGGTCAAAGAGAGGCAGCAGACCGATGAATTGCCATGGTCCTCCTGGGCTCTCCTTCCTTCCTTCTGGAACTTCCTGTTAAGTAAGTTAAAATCGCCCATTAACTGCATAGTAATAGCTAATTCACATAGTAGTAGAGAGAATGATAGGCAAATAATGACAATAACAAGTACCTGGTAAGCTACTGCGAGAGATCGTAACCCTCGCTCTGCAAACTTATCAATCACAGCATGAACTCTATGCTCTATTTCTGATTTATTGTGTGCAAGGTTCAGAATCTAGTAACCATAATAAATGCATAAATTAGGCAAACAAATGAGCAACTTTCAGAGAGAAGGTATAACTGAAAGAGTTACTAATTATTATACCTGTTCTGGTGCGCCTTTGCTCACCCGATGCATTTTACCTTCACTGTCAATATATGTCAGAGCTGTTCGCTTATCAGTGGGGTTAAATGGGAGGAAGTGAACCTCTTGAATGCTAGCCCGTGCCTTTTTTTACAGTACAAATCCAGAAAAAAAAAAGAATATAAGTACATATTCTATTGAAGACTGAAGGAAAAAAAAATTTCATTCTTTGCCATTGTGCACTATTCAGCCTATTAGAGATCAGAAGCATAAATATTGGTTTAAACTTGCATCCTATGTATTAAAAAATTCATAAACTAATTGTCCTACCTCTTTTGGATCAGCCAACATGCCCACAATGGCAGCGTCTATTGCATCTTGGTTCTCCACTCGGGAGGCTCTGGCAGCCATCAAAACTATGGTATCTGCATCTACTCCTCTAGCAAATACCTACAAGAATACATCAAGGTTAAGAAATGGAAAAGGAACTACACTACAAAATCTAGAAATTCGAACAGCAGCAACAGCCCCCCAAACAACCTCAATAATACTTTTGTCAACTGACAGCTTGTTCAATGTCAGAGTTCCAGTTTTGTCGCTGCAAAGCACATCCATGCCTGCCATTTCTTCTATTGCTGTCATTCTTTTTGTGATTGCTCCCTACAATAATAAAAAATAAAGGTAGCGTTGTTCATACTAGCTTGCCTCAACACGATAGTGTTATTGTATTGCATTACAATGACCCTCTAACACACCTGCTGAGATAAACGGTGGGAGCCAATTGCCATTGTCACGGACAAAACTGTAGGCATGGCAATGGGAATTCCTCCAATGAGAAGGACAAGCAAATTGTCAATTCCAGGACGATAGGGTCGATGTTGAATTGGGTACATTACAATAATCTCTATTATCATCCCCACAGCAATAGAACATATACAGAAATTCCCAATGGCAGTCAAGACCTATGAAGCAATAAAGAGAATTTTGTAAATAAGGAAGTCAATTATAAACAACTGAATGAAAAGACGTGAAGTGGTTTTAATAACATTGCAAATAATTTATCTAGCATAAGGGTATGGGTTTCGCATACAGTCGTAATGATAATGATAGTTGTTTTAATAACATTGCAAATAATTTATCTAGCATAAGGGTATGGGTTTCGCATACAGTCATAATGATAATGATAGTTGACGCTGGGAGCTGTTATGTTTCGATACACAGGGATGGGAAAGGTGTGCTTACGAAACAAGTTGGATCCCTTCCCTTCCTTTTGTTCATGGTGAAGGATTTTCAATTTAAATTCAAATGTCTGTACCTTCTGAAAATGGCCGACTTGATTTGTGGAGTCCACAAGGTGAGCAGCCTTGCCAAAGAAGGTGTGGACACCAGTGGCAATGACCACTGCTTCTATCTCTCCTTGTTTGCAGGTAGAGCCTGAATAAACCCCGTCCCCGGGGCCTTTTGTCACAGGAAGAGACTCACCAGTCAGTGCAGACTGCAAAAACCCGAATAGAGGTATTCAAGTAAGAGAGCACAACTATTAGAAGATGAAATCAGCCTACATTGATCAACAGGTTAATGATGGTCACAAGAACCTGATCTATTTTCAATGGGTCACCATCCAGCAGACGAGCATCAGCAGGAATTATATCCCCAAGTTTAATACTAATTACGTCGCCTGGAACAAGAACAGCAGCATCTTCCTCACTCCATTTTCCATCTCGAAGAACCTATGATACTTCGTTTCAGATTTAATCAATTTAGGGGAGAATATATCCTAATTCATAGCTCAGACTTAAATAAACTGGTAAAGCAAGTCAAATAAGCATGTGAAGGCCGAAACTGTGTTAAACATCACATTGAACATTTAAATACAAACTCACAGAAAAGTACAAGACAATAAGTAAAACCATCCAAATCACCTTTGCTTTAGGTGCGAGATGGGCCATGAGGGCTGCAGCAGCATTCCCAGCATTGTTCTCCTCAATAAAACTTATAGTAGAATTGATAAAAAGTAGGGTAATAATCCCAACGAAATCTTGCCAATCAGGCGGTTTCCCCTGCCACACAATGGAAATGTGGAGTTCCTTTATGCAATATCCCAACAAATAGCTAAAATTGCTTGGAATAGAAAAACACAAATGTCTTGTCTGGTTGATGAAAATTTACAGAACAAAAAAGAAATAAAATTATTTACTCTAAAATTCTCATTAACCAGTTCCCACAAAAAGAACCTACTCATTTACCCAAAATAAGAAAACACTCAGGATAAGAGATATTATCGGTGTTTATATGTGGAGAACATTGTAATATGGAATCAGAAATTGAATGTATACACATTGAGTGTTTGTTTTGTAATGTTTAATCTGATCCCAACATAACTTGAGATATTAAAAGATATCTTCAAATTCTTATTAAATAAAAACAGCATGTAACAAAGCATCTTTGTTGCCCCTTCATCAAGATGAAGGGGCAACAAATACCCAATACTTACCCCTCCATTGGCAAGTGCAATGGCCATAATAGCTGCAGCTTCCATAACCCATGAAAGAGGATTCCACATAAACCCTAAGAACTTCAAAAACTTACTTTCCTGTAAAATCCCAATAAAAATTAATAAATCTCTCCAAACCAGCTCAAATTTCATAAAAAACGAACACAAGTCTAGACCAAAACAAGCTTTTAAATATCGGCTGGTAGCTATTGTATTGGCAACTTGGGACCTCCGAGCCAATACTTTCGATATCAACCGATACATAGCACCGATATAGATTTTGGTATCGCGATTTAGAACCCTTGCTCTAGAGAGAAACATCATCATATCATCACATCAGAATCTAAACCACCAGTACCAAATCCAGAAACGTAATAAAATAGGCAAAGATTAATATATGTAGGCTTTACCTCCTTTTCTTCAAGCTTGTTGTGCCCAAAAATGGTGAGTCTCTGTTCAGCAGCCTCAGTTGTAAGTCCTTCTCTGTCACATCTCAGATTCTGAAAAACCTCCTCAATTGGTATGTTCTCCTGCAAAATCAAGTACACATCAGCAAATTCACCACCGACCCCAAACCAAGCCCACGGAAATAACCACGAAAACAAACAGGTAAAAAAAAACAGCAACTAGGCAAATCCACATAGCATCAAGCCCTCGCTGATAAAAAACAATAGAAAAAGAGTGTTTTTTTCTCATAAATCGGTACCAAATCCACAGCTTCCTTCTTGAGAGCCTCCATTGTTTCATCCTGATTTCCCATCTCGGTCTCTTTCATTCTGTGTCAGTCACTGGGGAAAAATCCAACAAATGAATTTCATATACAACACGCACATGTTTTACTTATCTACACATAATCTAACTATTAACCACTATCAACAGACCCATAAAACAAAAACAGAACAAATGAAAAACACTGGAGAAATTAAGGATTAACCAAGTAGTATTGGAGTGGAAAAAAAATATATCAGAAAAGTTTGGGCTTTCTAGAAGAAACGAACGATTATGAAGAATCTGAAGAATACATTCGGGAAAATTGGCAACATAGCAGCACAATAAAGATGATGAATTCCCTCTCTCTCTAGTTTCTCTCTCTCTCTCTCTCTCTCTCTCTAGTTTCTCTCTCTAAAAAGCTTTGTAGGGCACAATTATTCCCTATTGGGATCTTTTGGGATGGTTTTTCAGATATTATTAATAAGTTATATATAATATAATAAATAGAAAAATAGTAATAAATAAATTGATAGAATTAAAATTACAAAGTGTAATTAAAAAATAAAATAAAATAAAATAATTTAAATTTATTGTATTTAAAAAAATATATATTTTATACACATATTTATATTATAAAAATATTTATTTTATATAATCAAAAACAAAACAAGAGATATACGGCGGGAAACAATTAGTGTTTGTTATTAAGTAGGAAAAAAAAAAACTTGCACAGGAAAAATTGCTATTGTTACAGTTTAGTATTGCGAGAAATCCTATCATGTCCTTTTGTTGAGCACACTTGTTTATTTAAGTTTTATTTGATAATTTAGTTTAATTTTTTTATTTTTAAAAATTTTAATAAAATAAATAAAATTGTTTGTCTAGTTATAAAGTAATTTTAAATTACCAATGTATTTAGTAGTTTACTGTTTATAAACTTTAAATCAAAAGATAGTAAATTAACTTAAAACATCTTCCCAAATAAAGTCTTACTCCATAAATTCCTCCATCTCCATTTTTCTTTATTTTTAAGTTTCTTAACTTAATTATTATCTTTTTATAAAAATATTATTTAATTATACGAAGGCAATCATTCGATTAATATTTTATTATAATCTCCTTGTGTAAATAATTCGCTTTAATTTTTTTACAAAACAAAGAATTCTAGGAAATGAGCTACCGAGGCACCAACACCCCTATTTTCATGCCTAGTTTGGAATAAAAATGAAGTAGCTGGTTTATTTTTATTTTTGCTATTTTATTTTTATTTTTTACTTTTTAATTCTTTTTTGTGAGAATAATTTAAAAGGTTAAGTTTTTAATCAAGAAATAAAAAAAAAATATTTATTATTCATATCAATTATATATAATTATTATAATCAAAAATATATCAAAACAATAATTCAATGATTTTATTTGATGTGGAATTATTTTTTCAAGAGATTAGATAAATAGTTGTATCAAATTGTAGAATTAGTTATATGGGTTTAATGGTAGAATTGAAATCTATTAATTATACGGTAAAATTGAATTATATTAATTAAAAAAGTACAAAATAATTTTAAAATCTAATCCCTACAATACTATAATTTTTATGTATTAGATATTTATTCCATAATATAAAGGGAGAACCACAATTGAACTTCTGTAGAATTTTTAGTTTTCTATATTATCTTTCAAAATTGAATTTATTATTATTAAATAATATCTACTTCAATTCGGTTTTAAAAAATTTATAACTACTTCAATTTAATTTTTAAAATTTTAAAATATAATTGCACACACATGTGTGTGTCACCTCTCAATTTAATTGTGGTATTTGGTATTATTAAAATTAGTAACTTAGATATTGTAACTTGTAGAAAAAATTGTAAGTATTTGATAAATATTATAACTTATTGCTAAAATAAAAAAAATAGTTATAACTTGTAGTAAAAATTATAAATATTTTAAAAAATTATAATTTATATTTAAAATTAATAAAAAAATTTATAAATTACTAACTATAATTTTGCCAAACACCCATAATATCTTAAATATCGTATAAGTTATGTTATCATAAATACAATAAAATTGCTTTAAACATCATATAAAATAAACACTTAAACCCCGCATTGTATCTTTATACAATTTAAGCATTGATTGGCTACCAAGGCCTTTTGCTTATTTGGTTAACAACGTTAAAAAAAAAATAATAATAATAATTTAACATTATTTTTTTTAAAAAAAAGTTAAAAAATTTAAAAATTAAATAAAAATACTAATTTTTAAAATATTATATTTAAACTTTTTATTTATTATTACAATCAATTACATATAATTATTATTTTTAACTATGTAAAAGAATAAAATTGTTTAATTTATATAAAAAGTAAAAAAATTATTATTTTTATCTAAAAACTAACTTAAAAGCTAATTTAACAAATAATATATTTTAAATTTAATTTAATTTTTAATTAAAAATAAAAAAAATATTTTAAAAATTAATTATCAATTAAGATCTTAATACACTATTATTGAAATCTCAAACACACGCATCAACATATTGCCCCACAGCATTAAATTAAAAACTCCATTAAGTGCCAGCTCTCCTTACATAAAAAGTCATTGTGAGTCACAGTCGCATTGAATAATTTCTTCCCCTTGAGGGAATTGAATAAATAATGGGGTGTTTGGTCACGCAACTTACATTTATTTTTAATTTTTTATTATTAATTTTAATTATAAATTATATATTTTTATAAAAATTTATAGCTTCTTACCTAAATTATAATTATTTTTTTATTTTAATTATAAATTATAATATCTACTAAATACTTATAATTTTTACTACAAATTATAATTTATAAATTATTAATTTTAGCAATATCAAATGTTACTAATTAATAATGCTAGATATATAATTTATTTTATTAAATTAAAAATTCAAATAATATGATATAATTATAATAATTGATGTAATAAAATTTACATAAATTTTATTTAAATTTTATAATTATAATTGTATCATAAAATTAAAATATTAATTTAATAAAATAATTCGATAATGGTAACATCATTATTATTGAATAATTTCTCCGCTGGTTGATTCGCACACTTGGTACTAACACCATTTACTTTGGCGTTCCGTTCTTTCAACGGAAGGAAATTTTTGGCTTTAGACGTACGGACGGCGTCCTATCAAGTGATTTGACAAGTACAATCCGTATTTTACTTTTTCTTTTTTTTGAATAAAAATAAATAAAATAAAAGCAAAATAGCTCATAATAATTTAATTTTTTTAGTTATCAGGTTAAATTGTTTTCATAGCTGAATCTTTAAAAACTTTATTTTTATATTAAAATATTATTATTATTATTATGTATAAAAACTGACTTTTAATATATACGAAAAAATAGTATTTGATCTTTTATTATAATATAATGGCATCGTTTGGATAAAGTTACTTATTTAATTATTGATTTATAAGTTAAAAAATAAGTCATGTCGTTTGGATAGCTAAATAAGTCAAAAATAAATAAACAAATAAGCAAATAAACTTGTTTGGGTAGTCAAATAAGTAAATAAGTAAATAAGCTCATTTGAGTAGCCAAATAAGCAAATAAACTGACTTATAAGCCAAATAAACTCGTTTGGATAGCCAAATAAGCAAATAAGTAAATAAACAAATAAGTAAATAAGCAAATAAACTCGTTTGGATAGCCAAATAAGCAAATAAGTAAATAAATAAATAAGTAAATAAGCAAATAAACTCGTTTGGGTAGTCAAATAAGTAAATAAGCTCGTTTGAGTAGTCAGATAAGCAAATAAACAAATAAATAACTCCACCCAAATAAAATGGCTTATTAGCAAATTTGCTTATTTGCTAACAAGCAAATAAGCAAAGTTTCCAAACATGGCCAATATGTATTTTAAAACGGAGAAAAATTAACTTTTTAGTTTTAAAAGTTTTTTAGTGGGTCAAACCAAGTATTTAGTTTTTTTTTTGTATTTAAATTTGAAGAAAAAAATTTTACAAAAACATAAATATTAATTCAAGGCCTTAATCCTGAATTTGCGAAAAGATCTGCTATGTTGATTTTTACATGACTTTATTTTAAGAATTGATAATTGTTATTTCTTCTTTTGAATTTTTTGTTTTTAACTGTGAACATTTTAAAAAATATTTTTTTATAATTATTTAAAAACTAAAAAATAATAACTAATAAATAAACAAAAGAAATCAACCTAATTTATAGATCAACAGTTAAGAACCAAGTGGCAATACTAAAATTTTTTACTGATCCAAAAAATATAAATATATATAAATAAATTCATCAATAAAAGAAGTAGATGAGGTTCTTACAATAGTATTAGATCACAACTAACAAAAATAACTAAGCCAAAATGATACTTCAGTAGCCATTTAATCATGAAAATAAAGAATTTTTGGTCAATACTAAAAATTCTTGCAAAATAAAACAAACCCACTGGATATATATCATCGGTATACAAAATTATTCAAATTCGAAAAGTTATACGAGATTGGATATTAAAAACAAGTTGAGAAAATAAAAACAAAAGCACCCACCATTTTTCACATTCATAGAAATTAAAAAAGAGAGTAATTGTGAAAGACAAAAAAAGTTAATTGTCGACATCGGGGTCTGTCTCTATTGGTATTGGCGTTTGTCTCCATCAATCGTCTAATTGGTGTTGTCGTCATACCTCATCAATTTCATCATCTTGTCAGCATCGACGTTTCTCAATGTTCTTACAAAATTTTTTATTATTCTAACTCTATCATGCAGTGTGAATTAAGTTAAATTATAATTTTCATTTCTCAAATTTGGAAGAGTCACAAATGTCATTAACAAAATATATAATTTTTTTATTAGTATAATAAAAAAAATTCAAATTTTAGGTGGGGCACGTGACCCTTGTTGTAGAGCTGAATTCCTCCTGCAGGCATTAATAGGATCGGGTGTTAAATTTTTAGAGAATAGTAAAATTTTAAAAAATTGATTTCAACTATAATTCATTTAAATAAAAATAAATAAATGTCAATTATGACTATTATTAACGGTAGCAACCTCCACACTGGTCTATCACTAAAAAGTCATCTCTAAAAAAGCTAAATTAAAAGGTTAACTTTTAATAAAGTCTGCTTTTAAATTATGGGCTGATTGTCAACTATTTTAAAAATTAGTTTTTAATTTTTTTTTTGTATTTTTAGTTAAAAATTTCAAAATAAATTAAAATTATGAATAGCAACTTATTAGCGAACATAAAATAACCTATTAGCTTAAACATAATATATAACCTCAAAACTTCTACCTGTACTCGAAACATTTACTTTTTTACTCGTACTATCATGAGCCCCGCATGGGACGAATGCTAGCTCTGATACTTTTGTAATGATTTAAGTTGAATTACTAATATAATAATTTGAATAAGAAGTCTAACAACACGATTCAAAATGCTTAAGTCTAAATTATTAATAATAACTCATATTTTTTTATATCATAGCTATAGATACCATATCATATCGACTAGTACAGGTCAATACATACCGTTTTGGGTAAGATCGATATGTCAATTGCTTAATATTGTACTGTTCAAAATACAAGTCTGAACCGACTTATACCGGATAATACCAGTCCATACCAACTTGTATCGAACAATACTAAGTATGTGCTTATCCATAATTATTTTTTTAAAATTACTAATTGTTTTTGTTTTTTATTTTATTTTTTATACTCTATTTTAAGTTTCAAGTATAGCATAAATGGAGGGTTTTAAAACTTGTCAATGTTAATTTATTAATACAAAAAATATTAAGTATTAAATTAATATCACTTTAAAGCTAACTATCTCATTATAATAATAATAAACTTAAAAATTAATATTGAAATATTAAGTTAAATAAGAATTTATGTTATACAAAAGTATTTTTTGCTGAATAATATTTTAAAACAAAATATATGTAATATTTTATAGCGATAAATTTGAAACGGTACATAGTATTTTGTCGATATCAGTGCTGGAATAAATAGGTTTTGAATGAGTTAGTACATAATTTTTAACTAACTTTGGAGTTAAATACCTTTAGATTGGATTAATCTTTTTAGATAATTCTAAATTTTAATTAGTTTATCTTCGTGAGTAGAAGAATTATGAATTTTGTGGCATTTAAAACCATTAATAGATGAATAAGAAATTGACTCAAAAAATGTGCCATTGAAATTGGCAAAAAATTAACAACTTACCCAATCCCACGTAGCTTGGGAGATGAAAAGTTAAGAAGCATGTAAAACTCAAATTGGAATTTGGGTTTGGCCCATAAGGGGTACCTAGTTTTGTAAATGGAAAAGAACCTATTCAAGTGTGGGTTTGAGTCCAACCCAACCATACACGCACGTGCGTGCCGCTGCCCGTCTGACTGGGCGGCCCTGTTTGGCTCAGGTCAATCCTTATATTTTTATAATAAATTTAATTATTTAAAATTTAGAGGGTTTGAGCCGTTGGAGGGCACTCTAATTACTAAGCCAAACCAATGCCGTGTTGGTTCGGTTTAAACCAAACCATCACCTTTAAATGCCTATAAATAAACTGCTGCAAAACCCATTTCTAGCATCCGAAACTTTGCTACTACTTTGCATCTTCATTTTTTATCAAAGTTTTCGAGAAAATTCAAATATAGCGGCGTTTGCTGGGTGTGCAGATTGCCATGCTTCCTCTGCATATGAGGATCGTTTTATCTTGGAGACAGACGCTTATTTTATCGCAAGTACCAATGCAAGGGCGAATTCTATTTTAAGGATATATCGTTTGATGCTGGACTCGATCCCACCCTATTCTGTAAGACTGTTCTATTAATTTCATTCTGCTTTTGCTGTTCTATTATGTTATAGTAAAATAGTCTTTGCTTTTTGTTATGTTGTTATACGCTGATCTAATAAAACAGTATTTTGCTCCTGTTTTATTTTTCTGTAAAAAGTGTTCTATTTCTGTTTAGTTTCATGTTTTAGTTTTTTCTGTCTCTACGGACCAAAAACAGATTTCAAAATATTGTTTTATTTTGCTTCTGTTTTGCATTATTGTGTGTTGTTTTTTCAAAACAGTTTACTAGTTTATATTATCTTGCATCTGTTATTCTAGTTTTACAGTTTAGTCAAATAGATTTAAAGTTTCTGTTTTTCCATTTTTTTGTTGGTTACTGTATTTATTTGTTTTATACAGTTGTAATTTCGGCATTTGTTAATCCGACATATCATTGTTCATTTTTAATTTTAATTCCATCAATCAGTGCCTATTGTGCCATTAAAAAATCAGCACTCTATTTGATATGATATTTAAAAAATTACTTTGTATATCTAATTTATTTTCTATATCACTAGATGAAGTCTCACATTTCTGCATATCTAAAATTATTCCTAGTTTTATAAAAGATTGTTTGAGGAGCTTTGCTTTCCTCCTCCTTTTTGGTCTGGTTTGGCATTTTTAAAATGCTTAAATTAGTTGAATTTTATGTTTCAAAGGAATAGTGCATATCTATTTTAATAGGAATTACATATGAAGCATGGATTTTAAAAATTGGCTACTTAGGCGTCTTCAATATAAATACATATTCAATATGGTAAGTTACATATCTAATACGGCAAACAAATATTTAACAACTCTTTTTATTTTAAAATTTTTTAGATACGATTTGGAAAAATGAAGTATACAGAGGATGTGCGAAGAATATGTGGAATTCAAGAAAGATAGAGGTTTCACTTTTTATGTTTTTTAATTTTGGGGGGCATTTTTTGCTTTTGTTTACAAATTTGTTATATATTTTACTATGTTAATTCTAGTACGTGATAAAATTATGTTTTATTCTTTGTTGTTGGTTGTTTTAATATTCTATTATAATATTTTAATTACTAATCATGTATTGAATGCTCGATTGTAATAGCGAAATATTTTTTTTTTTACTTTTATTTTTTTGGATAAATAATACAATACTAAAAGTATAAAAATAATATTTTTTGTAAACGTATTATTCATAGTTTCATAAAAAATTGTTTGGGGAACTTTGTTGGAAAAATACTATAGTTTTTCATATAAAAAAATTATGCAAAATCTTTAAATATAGGATTTTGAATCTAATTAAGAACATACCTTTGGTGACCATTGATATTTGATTAATTGAATAAATAAAATTCTTACTTAAATTCTTGAATTTTGGCTCACATTCTCCTTCTGATCTCTAATCTTTCAGAATAACTGTATGCTATAACTGATGAAAAGCTAATATCTGTAAAAAATAGTTATTCTATCTTTTATAGGGAAGAGAATATAATTCGGTAGTTAACTCTTAACAAGATTCATATCTATTAATGGTTTCTTTCTTATTTTAAAATAGTTATTTTTCACTTAAAATTCTATTAGATAATTGAATAGTATCTATAATTGACTTATCAATAATTTGTAAAATTCAAATGCAATTAAAATATGTAAAATTATGAGCCTAATGGGTCACCATAATGCTTACAGATTTAATATTCTCTTACTTGGCCCATTAAGCCCATAATGCTCATACTAATCAAAAAATTATAATACTGTGATTAGTTCAGATTACTAATATGAGTTATAACAGTTATGTAACATCTATGTCATATTTCCTCTTATGCACCACACCATTAATAACTATTACTAATCCAGTCCATCATAAGATTATATA
>JAOTRH010000001.1:25012276-25030520 GCA_034768845.1 Heliamphora exappendiculata
AGAGAGAAAGACAGACGGAGTACGTTCGTAGCCGATCCTTGGTGGTATTCCAACGATCGTGTAGTCGTTTTATCCTGGGAGAGTGACACCGATGAAAAACCTACAACACCCTCGGTAGGCGGTGAATTATTCTTAAGGAAACTGCATTTGCAGGACTCGGTTTGCAAATTCTATTCATGTTATTTCTGTTATTTTATTTTCCTATAATTTCAGATTATTGTATTTGTTGAAAGTTAATAAAAATGTATTTTCTAGATCATCGAGCATGTATATATATTTTTGGCGTTAGATTTTTCTCAACAATCTTAAGAATGAGATTGTCTCCCAACAAGCTAAATAATTATAAACCAAAAGGTTTCAAGTCAGCCAGACCAAACAAACCAGTGATAAAGAATGTTCTCTCTCTCTCTCTCTCTCACTCACACACGCGCGCGCACGCACGCACGCGGGGTGCGTTTCTTCAATTCCCAAAACCAACTTGAAGAATTAACATGTATTCATTTTTTGGATGGAATTCTCTTGTTTGTTTTGCCGATTTTCTCAATCGTACGTGAGTTAAATCTTTTCACCTACTCTTAGATAGAGAAAATAAATGATATTTTTTCGATTCAATTCTCCCAATTTTGACGCTTAAATTCTTTGCTTTACTAGAGGATCTTACTCCCTCTTTGGAGATTCTACTAACTCAATCTAACAACTCGGGGAGGATGATGATGATGATGAAGAAGACGATGAATGAGCGGAGGTATTTTTTTCCCTAAAAAGTTTCACACGGTAAACGTAGGATATATTGTTGAAATATTTATGTGAGAATGGACATGTGCGTTAAAATTTTTGTTGTTAGATGAAAACTAATACACAGCATAAAATTTGAACTTCTCACTAGTTTTTCGAATTAAAAATACCATAAAATTTGATATCCACAACTCGAGCCTGAAACAAACCATGTTTTTTCGCTCAATGATTAATCTCGTGCTCCCGATATTTTTCCATCTCCTTACAACTCTACTCTATTTGATTCAACTCTCTATATAATAACTAGAATTATAAGGTTATATTTATAGAAAATTCTAAAACTTTAGTTTTCACATAATTATAAAATTTTACACATATTAGACTTCTTATAGATTCATGACTCTAATCTAATTTAAATATATTTAAACAAAATATTAATTATATGAATCTGTAAAATACAAAACGTATACGTACAATAAGTTTTTTTTGCGGTAGACAAAAACCAAAAAAGCACAAAAAAGTAAATTAAAAAAAGTTTTAAACACATAAAAATAAGCACTCAAGAAACAAGAAAAATATACTATGAATTTGTTTATTCATTTGTTTTCTATTTCATAACATCCCTAACATTTTTTCTTCTTTTTTATTTTCCCACTGCAAAAGTATGCCTAAACAGGACATGCATATCCCTTGCTTATGTGAGAAACATATTTTAGAATATATAGAGAAAGGGTAATTATTCAGCAGTCTTTGAGCATAATACGACATTGTATACGTTATGTTCTAATCCAAAAATATAATGAAAAATAAGTTATTATTTTTTTTTCACTTACCCAATAAAGTGGACCAATATCATACTTATATTTATTAAGAAAAATTAAATAAATAATATCACGTGATATTTCAAAAGTAACTAATAATTTTTCTTAAAAAAATAATAATAAAATAATATCAAAAATTTACTTTTAACTGTGCTCCGGACTTTTGACTATGCTTTTGCATGGGACGCACACACCCACTTATGAGCATTAATAAACTTGTGTGCACAAGTTTTACTGCACATATTTTTTTTTCTATAACAAAATCATGAGTAATTATTTAGTACTCTTAGATTACTACGTGGTAATTATATGTGATATTCTCATTTAATATTGTAGTAACAAATTTTATGTTAAGAGCATAATAACTTACTTTTGTTGAGTGATTAAGAGATAAATAGTGACCCATATAGTATAACTTGAGTGATTAAGAGATAAATAGTGACCCATATAGTATAACTTGTAATTATTTATTAATTATTGATTGAAAATAGCACGTACATAGCAATTCGAGAGTACTTAATAATTTGCCCAAAATCACTTCCTTGAGAATCCCCAATTAATGGAGCCATTTAATTACATGCATACACATTAAAAAACTGATGCCCATTCTTCTCTTATAGAAAGGTTCATTAATAGTTAGAATCTCATAATACAAAAGCCCATTAGTTGTTACATCCTATTCAACATTAGCAAATGCTCATTATCATATATATACACACACATACATACATATAACATGACATATGACAACTTCCAAAGCAATACATTTTTTTAACAACTCATGTAACCCAAATCATGTATACTTGCATGGTTAATTACTCGCAATCATTACACATTTCGATTAAATTAGGGAGACACATGAAGACACCTTTCTTTCTTCTGCTTTCCCCCCTCCTTTCCCTCCTCCTTATTGCAACTTTTTGTACGATGTGTACGAAAAGTTAATCCCTACGATCACTTTCAGTGGGTGCAAACTTGGCCTAATACATTTTGTTCGAATACTAGTGTGAGAGGCAAGACACCTGTGCCTTAGCTCTTTACACTGCATGGTCTTTGGCCTGCAAATAGAAACGGAAGAACTCTACAGCAATGCAACACAAGAAATATCTCTTCTATCGTGAGTGCTTTTTCCTCGTAGTTTCTCTTCTTTCCCTTGCTCACTATTTGATCTATTCACCTTATTCAGATTTACTGTTTCAAAAGAGTTGATTGTTAGAGATTAGAACGCGATTACTAATCCCGCCAAAAATTAACAACGAACGCACAAATCATGGAATAATAACGAAGAAGGGATAAAGAGAGTCAATCACACACAAACACAAAGTTTATGTGATTCGACAAGTCGTGCCTACGTCCATGGGATCACACGCTTTTACTATATTAATTGAAAATTACAAGGGGAAAGGATTCTTAGGAGAGGAGAAATAAGAAACCACAAAAGAATAACAACTACAGTACGACAGCTGCAACCCTAGCAGCTTATAATAGTACATTTCGTACTCAGACCGATCGATCGGTTTAAAAACGGATCGATCAGTAAAAAACAATTGTAAGTTTCTGTGCAGTCTACTTAAAACGAATTAATCCATCTTTAGACCGACATATCGATCCATCTTTTTCAAAGGAGTGATTTTCTTCATCTATGACAATCTCCCACTAGAAGTAAATCTACTCCAAACCTTGAGATATCTCAGCTAATTCACTAACACCTTGAAACCACCAACACAACCAATCAAACTGGTGTGATTCAACCTTCCGTCTTCTAACCCTAAAGACCATATGAAGCCAAGCACACCTTCAGTTTATCAATGTTAACCCATTTAGTCAACATGTTAGCTGGATTATTTGCTCCACTAATCTTCTCAAGATGCAACTGATCGTTGTTCAGCAAAAAGTGAATAAAATGGTACTTCAACTGTATGTGCTTCGTCCTAGAGTGAAATGCCAGAATTTTGGGAAGAAATATAGCACTTTAGCTATCACTATAGAGCGTCTCTTTGTCAATCTTCTTACCCTACTCATCCAAGAGACCCTTTAGCCATACCATCTCCTTTTTAGCTTCTGTCACAGCGACATACTATTCTTCTGTAGTAGAAAAAGAGACAATCTTTTGCAGTTTTGAAGCCCAACTTACTGTTGTGCCACAAAGGGTGTAAACAAATTCGGTGGTGCTCTTCCTACTATTAATATCGCCGGTTAAGTCGCACGTCCATATAGCCCTGCAGCTTCAGTCATGTCCTCGTGAAACATAAGGCTGTGTCTGTAGTACCCTTCAAATATCTTATAATCTACTTGACAACATTCCAATACTACTTCCCTAGATTACTCATGTACCTACTGACTGCTCTCACTACATGTGCAATATCTGGTTTGGTACGGACCGTGGCATACATCAAGTTACCAATAATCGATGCATATGAGACCTTATTTATGTGTTCCTGCTCCTGCTCTATCTTCGGAGGCTAATCCTTAGTTAGTCTGAAGTGGCTAGCTAAAGGCATACTAACAGGTTTCGCGCCATCCATGTTGAACCTGCTCAGCACCTTCTTCACATATTTTGCTTGTGATAATCTCACAATCTCTTCAGCTCTATCTATGACTATCCTCATCCCAAGGATTTGCTTGGCAGTACCTAAGTCTTTCATGAAAAATTGCTTTGACAGTTACTTTTTTAGCTTGTTGATCTCCTTGATGCATGGCCTAGAAACGAGTATATCATCCACGTACAGCAATAGGATGATATAGGAACTGTCAAAACTCTGGACATAGTAACAGTGATCTTCCTCGAGCCTGGTGAACCCAGTACTTTGCATAAAACTGTCAAACTTCTTGTATCATTGTCTTAGAACTTGTTTAAGACCATATAAGCTCGTATTCATCTTGCAGACCATGTCTTTTTTATCTTTCACAGCAAACCCCCCAGGCTAGAGCATATATATGTCTTCTTCTAATTCGCCGTGAAAAAACGCAGTCTTGACATCCAACTACTCCAGAAACAGATCCCCTACAGTTATAATTTTCAGCATTGTTATGATTGTTATCAACTTTACAATAGGGGAGAAGATTTTAGTAAAGTCAACTCTTTTCTTTTGCTGAAATTCCTTGACAACCAACCTTGCCTTGTAGTGCCTACTGTTGTCACGTTCTTCCTTCACTCTGTAGACCCACTTGTTGTACAAAGCCTTCTTTCCTGCCGGTAGTCTAGTTAACTCCCATGTCTGGTTTGTCAGTAAAAAATCCATTTTATCCTTCATCGTTAACTCCCATTTCATCGAACTCTCGGTCTGCAAGGCTTCTGCATAATTTTCTGACTCACCACTATTAGTGAGCAGGATGTAGAATAGGAATGATGAGAATCGCTGTGGCGGCCTGATACTCTTGGAAGATCTTTTGACTGCTATCACTGGTGTACTATGTTCCGCATGTGGATTTATGTTCTCCTTGTTTTTCTCATCCCCGTTTTACTTAGCTTCTTTAGAAATGTCATCCAAGTCAATGAACTCGAATTTCTTTGTCTCTAGCATTACACTGTCTGTCTCTGCCTTTGACATGTCCTTGTACAACACCTGTTCATTAAACACTATATTTTTGATTATGATGATCTTCTAGTTTTTATCACCCTAAAATCGGTAGCCAAACTCGTCATCACAATAACCAATAAAATAACAGACTCTAGATTTTGATTGCAACTTACTTCTAACATCAGTATCTATGTGAACTTATGAAGTGCAGTAAAAAAATTTCAAAAAAGATATATTTACCTCTTTTCTGCTCCATACCTTCTCTAAAATTCTGAAATCCAAAAGAACTAATTGTTCACGATTCAGAAGGTAGGTTGCTGTGTTCACTACATCAGCCCAAAAATACTCGGGTAGCTTAGAATGCATTCTTATGCTTTTATCATTTTCATTCAACGTTCTATTCATCTGGTCAGCTACGCCATTCTGCTGTGGCATTCTAGGAACGGTCTTCTCCCATTTGATTCCACTAGCTGTGCAGAAATTCTCGAATCTCCCATCACTATACTCACCTCCATTATCTGATCTCAGACACTTCAGCTTTAAACCGGCCTTAGTCTCAACTAGGGCCTTTCACTTCTTAAAAGTTTCAAACACATCAGACTTGTGCTTTAGAAAATAGATCCATACCTTTCTGCAGGAGTCGTCAATGAAAGTAATGTAGTACCGTGAGCCTCCAAGAGATACAACTGGGAAAGGTCCCCACAAATCTATGTATACTAACTCTAATATGTCTGACTTTGGTGTCCTACCGCCTTTCAGAAAGCTGACATTCCCTTGCTTCCCAAAGATACAACCTTTACACAAATCAAACTCTACAGACTTCAAACTTGACAACTTACCCTTTGAATGCAGAATTTTAATCCCATTTTCGCTCATGTGCCCCAGTCTCTAATGCCATAAGCTCGTGTCTGAACCATTGTCTACTAATACCACTGCATTCATTGTATTTATGGTCATGTATAGGGTGTCCGCATTCGTTTCTCAAGCCACTACCATAGCTCATTTGATGACTTTTTACGTGCCACCAACAAAGGTCACTTAATGACCTTTAGTATCTAACTGCCCGACAGATATTAAATTTCTCATCAGTTTAGGTGCATGCTGTACCTTGTGCATCTTCTATACTGAACCATTTGGAACTCTAATTCTAATATTGCTTGTACCCACGATATCCAATGCCTCTTCGTCGGCTAAGTAAACTTTTTCAAAATCACCGGCAACATAATTCTCAATAATCTCCCAATGTGTCGTAGTATGGAATGAGGCTCCTGAATCAAGCACCCAAGAATCAATTGGGCTATCCACTGAAAGAAGTAATGCATCCTGTACGTTCTCTGTCACGACATTGGGTGACTCACTGCCAATCTTCTTCTTCTGCTCCCTACAGGTCTTCTTTATGTGGTCAGTTTTGCCACAACCCCAGCATTCAGGCTGCCGCCCTAACTTGGACTTGCTTCTACCTCTTCTGGACTTAGACCTGCCCCTATTCTGATTCCTGTCATTATCTCTGCCCTATGCTTCTATTGTAATTATGAATTCAATTTGCATAAATATAAATTCAATTGGCTTCAATACCATTTAATTGGATTCAATACCAGAATCCAATTGATAATTCAATTGGTCATTCAATTGGCAATTAATTTTCCTCATGAATTTCTCATGATTACCCTCTTGAATTCTGGTGTAACCCCCAAGAGAGAAGTTCTATATAAGAACGTCTCTAGTATTCTGCATGTGGGTGAAGAGGTGAGTGAAAAACAGAATACAAGAAGGAGAGAAAACAAATTCTGATACAGCAAGTTGTGACAGACGAGGTATGTTTGAGTAGCCGATATTTGAAGGTGTTTCAACGTTTGGGTCAACCGTTTTATCCTTGGAAAGTAACGCCGGTGGAGAAACCTACAATACCCTTGGAAGGCGGTGAATCATTCTTAAGGAAACTACGTTTACAGGACTCGATTTGCGTATTCTTTTCACGTTATTTTCTACTTTTACGTTTTCTATAAATTCAGTTTATTGCAGTCGTTAAAAGTTAATAAACATGTATTTTTTGAACCACCGATCATATATTGTGTTATGTAATATTTTCAACAGCTTCAACATTCAAAGTCGCACCTTCATTTGACCCAGAATTGAAAACCTCACCCGAATCCCTTCTACGAACCTCCTCGCTCAATATCAAATTCCTGACATCGTCGTACGTCAACTTATTCTTACCAGCAGCGTTACTTACTGCCGTCTTCATAGCTTCCCAACTATTTGGTAATGAGGCTAACACAATTAAAGCCCTGACTTCACCATCAAAGCTGATATCCACTAAAGATAGTTGATTACGTTGCGCACCACCGACCGGGACAATGTTAATCTGATGACTTCTAGCACCTGTCTGCCAAGTAAGGCCCAATTCTCATCCTTCATGCCCTCTGGTTTGGATCTCAAGAGCGAAAAGTGTAGCTTCTTCCCATACAAGTAGTATTTAATCTACATCCTCTAATACCTGAAGTCCGAACCATCGAACTTCTCAATTTCTGTTGATCTGCCTTCTTTTTCCATGTGTGCTCGTTAACCTCCTAACTCGGAGCTCCGATACCAGTTGTTAGGAATTAGAACGCGATCACTAATCCTGCCCCAAGATCAACAACAAATGTACAAACCACAGAATAATAACGAAGAAGGGAGAAAGAGAGTCAATCACACACAAACACAAAATTTACGTTGTTCGACAAGTCGTGCCTACGTCTACGGGATTACACATATTCACTATATTAATTAAAGATTACAAGGAAAAAAGAGTTCTTGAAAGATGAGAAACAAGAAACCACAAAAGAATAACAACTATAGTACGGCGGCTGCAACCCTTGCAGCTTATAATAATACATTTCGCATTCAGACGGATCGATCGGTCAAAAATAACTCTCGATTTCTCTGCAGTCTGGTTTAGACGAATCAATTCGTCTAAAGACAGATTGATCTGTCTTTCCCAAAAAAGTGATTTTCTTCGTCTCTACCAGAGTTGAGCCTAATACTACAATGTTTGAGCTCAAATCATTTATTTATTAAGCAACGTAGCACACCAAATGCAAACAATATCTAAAATAGACTCATAAGACTAGGTTGACGACCCTCCAATTTCACACACCTTTTGAGTTTGAACCCAGAAAGATAAAACTGTAAGACCAATTATAATTGGATCCTTGATAGAAAAAAAGAACTTATAACTGAACCTAGAGAAATTGTTTGCTTTGGTAACAATACATACGTGAATTGGTACCAATACATAAGTGAATTGGTAATACTCCAATTTGGCCACTATTACCAAATAAAATGATTTCTTTCGCTTCACAATTCCAAATAATTCAATTGCGAATCAATACACAAAGATTTAAGATGGTTTCTTTAAATTGTTCTCCATTTCCCCAAGCTATTCATGAACGAACTCCTTTCTTTTACAATCCCATTTTGAATCAACCTCCTCATTGACACACATTTTCTGTATTCCCTTTGACATGTATAGTCCATGAAATACAAGAGCGACCTCCAAGTGGCTTGGCAGTCGATTCGTAGCGACGTGAGTGAGACGATCTTCTGGCAGCACGAGTGGAACCAACATGGAAGTTGTGTTGAACCCAGGATGAGTGCAATGACTTATTTTCAACAGATCATTGAACTCAACAGAAGACTCAATCTATTGCACACACTCAATTCTGGGAATATCAGGCCTTCCACAGGCACTTTTTACAGCGAAACCACTATTAAAAGCGCCATCAAAAGAGCAATCGGCAACCACAACATTTATGTTTCATGCTGTGAGTATGGAGGTACCAAACTGCTTAAAGAATTCTTTATTTGTTTGGGCACTAACGCCCACAGGTATGTTTCATGTCCTCCTAATCCTTATAGGAGGGGATGTGGTGGGATTGGAAAGCAACAAATAATCCAATTCCCTTAGTTTGTAACTGGGTAAATTCTAGGTACGATAGCTTCTTTCTTTGACGCTTTGTTTGGATCTTGAATTTGTAATTAGAGAAAAAGAAAGGAAGAAGATAGGAGAAGAATCAAGTACAATTCTTTTTCTATTGGTTAATTTAGTCAGAGAAATGAGAAGAAAGTGAATGCATATTTTTATCACACCAATGAAAATAAATTTGTATAGTTGTAGATTTAAGATTCAAACGTAACATTACAATAGCAATTCACTTTTTATGATATGCTAGTAAATTATATGTGCTTAAAAGTACTATTAAACATAATTTAATAGTGGTGCATCGATAGTGTTGATGCAACGATGACGTATAAAAAAAGAATGGAAAAATGGTAATAAATAATTTGAAACAGGAATGATTTTATCCAAGGAAAAACAACTTGAAATGTAGTTATCTGAATAATTTGAAAAAATAATTGTTAAGAGAAGAAAAGAAGAATGAGTAGAAACTAAAAATAATAAAATCAACCACATCTCAATTTTTTTATGGAGATAATATTTTTACTATTAAAAGATAATTTCAAAAAAAGAGAAGAAAAATCTTGACCATATAAGGGGAGAGAACACATTATTTCAACTATAGGATCTAACTTTGAATTACTATCAACCATTCTTTCAAAAACGTGTTAGAAGAGGAAACACATTTTAAAAAACAAAACCTATTTTATTGTATAGAATAATTTCCTGCAGCATCAAATAGCTTACAAAATGTGGCATCAACTTTAAATTAGTAGTGTTTTTACAATTGAACATTAATAAGGAGTTCATGTGCTTACATTCGAACGTTTAAGAGGGTCATCTGTATCATGGATAATTTTTTTTCGGCACTAGAACTTTTGAACCAAAATCTCCTTCCCCTATCCATAGTTTCTTTCTTTTTCAAATGAGTGAAACAAAGCCACATTAATAACAATTGCGAGGGGCCAAAGACAAGACATAGAAATACATTCATTAAGCTTGAATCCAAAATTTGTCAAGTGGAAAATTAAAAAAAAAGAGGGAAATGATAGTATTCATTTCTATTATAAAAAAAAAAAGAATTTTTAAGATATGCAAATCATTTTTTTTTAAATTTCTGGTTCACTAACAACAGCAGGAAATTGCTCTTATATGTGTCATTTTCCGTTTTCTTTCTCCCCCTTCTCAAGAACCAAACACAGCATAGGTTGTCCTCCATCTAGCAAACTTTGAAAAAAAATTACCATTAAACATGCTGGCTAATAACTGACCTTTGCTTCATAGAATTCAAAAAGTATGCTCGTTCTGACTAACATTTAAAAAATTCACTTAGAGACAAAAAAAAAAAGGGCATACAAAGCTAGGCCAAAACGCAAGCTCTCAGTTATCCTAAGAGCTACATAAAAGCAGAAATAATTCATTCTTGGTCCTACCTATAATTATTTTGCATTATCGATACAATAATCTATGCAAATGATACCGGTTTGGTGGTCATATTCTCAACAACAAAGCTCTATACACCAACAAAAGCTTTTTGTCCGAACTACTCAGGATTAGGCGGATAACAAGTCTGTTAAGTAAATGACAAGATTCAACGGTACATCTGTTTCTTTTCCTTTTCCATCTTCTCCCCCCCTCATCCTGTTGTTAACAAGCGTTGCATTTTCCAAAATTTTCTCCAAATGTCTCAACAAACCTCACTTTTGATCATCTTTCAAGCTACTAATTAACTGACAAGAGTACAAAACATAAAAAGAAATACAAGGAACAAAACCCTAAATTTGGAAAAAAGAGAGATGGCATGGGATCCCGTCTCCGAATATCAATGTCCTACTATGCTAATGCATCAATAGCCATACAATCATGATTCGAGATTTGTTTTGAATCATATCATGCGACTGCCAAGACATTGAGACATACTCGACAGAGGAATATGAATATTTGAAGAGGTAGGATCCTTGGCCGAGAAAGATAAAACTGTTTTACTGCTTCCCATTAGCAGGTCCATGCTTATGGAAGGGCCAAAGGTTTACCAGGCGCTCCAGCACTGCAGCGCTTTTGGAGAAGTAGCCAGAGAATCCCTGGGGGGTTGCTGGTGGTGGAAAATCTTCTGCTGGCATGGCAAATGGCCGAATCATCTTCTCCATTGTCTCTAATGTCAGATACGACCCTACTTCTTGCAGCCTTTCTGGACCCATTATTGGCAGTGTGTGCTCCTGATGCAACGAAGTTGCTTCACAGTCGTTCTTCTGCAAAGAAAATGCAAAAGAAAAAAAAAAGAGCAAAAATCATGAAAATCACCCACTTTAGATTCAATTCAGTTTCTGCATTATGTAAACAAAATCATCCAGTATACAATATGAAGGCACGCTGCTTATTTAGTTGCAAACCAAACTAAACCAAATCAAACTAAGTCTTTATCTCAATTAATTGGGATCGATTATATGAATTTTTTTACTTCATTATGCCATAATAAGAGCCATATGTTCAGTTAATTTCAATAAGTTCATATTTTTTTAATACAGCATCTCATGTTAATTTAGGTCTTTACCCCTTCTCTAAGTGTTTTCATTATCCATGATCATGTTGAATTTCTTTACTACTGCATCAACTGATCTACGTTACACGTATCCAAGTCACTTTAATATATTTTTTCTCAATTTGTCCTCAATTGTGCGACTTCCATCATTCCACGAACCTGTAACACTCATATTATTTATGTGATATTTCTTAGCTCAATAACAAAACAAAAAAAATAAAATTAGTTGCAAAAAATAAAAAGAAATAAAAAATTCACGAATACTAGTCCAAAATCTGTAAATTTATAAATGAATTAATTAAATTTTGTGTACCCATATAACATAACAAAATCTGAATCTTCCAATTCTAGAACAAGTACTGGTATGTTTTGAAGGAGATGACAAGATGAATATTTTCATAAAGAAAGTAAACTTCTCTTATTTTGAAGCCAAACAAGTATGATTATCTAAACTGTACAAGGATTGGTTTCAAAATGGCCCAATTCAGATTTTTGGGACAACCATATAGGACCCTAAGGTTTATCATCCAAATAAATGCCATTGTACCAGGACAAATGACTAAATATCAAGCAATTTATCATGCCCACGCAAATTTGGGATACTAGGCCTCCTAAACCCTTTAAGTTTCCTACTGCCTGAACAATCTGACTTGCCTGCAATGATCAAAAGGTTCTGAACAATGATTCTTGTTCTTAAAAGTCAAATTTTCAACTAGTAGCTGCCAAACACACCCAATTATGGAGTTGGTCTGTTCACTAACACAGTAGGTATCATGTTGACAAACAGACACACCCCAGACACGCTCCATCACACAAAGGGATGGCAATTGAAATTCGAACCAGGAGCCTGTTCCAATCTGAGCCAGTGGGGGAGGGTTTACCCAATCCATTAAAGATTCGGAGGCGGGTGCAGTTTTTTACACCTGAAGCGGGTCGGGGCGGGTATTGAGTCTCCCTGTACTATCCCTACCCGACATATTTATTTATATTTAAAAAACTAAAAGTATAAATTCAACACATCATAAACTAGGAACTATGTAAACTTCAAGAAATTGATTAACCATTTTAAAATTTATATCTAAAAAAGCATATAAATGAAAGAGAAATCCTTTAATTTTAAGAAATAATTTCTAATTATTGTATTAAGACATGCAAAACTAAGAATGAATGTAGGGTTCAGGTGACCCGCGATTTTCGGTCCCTGCATAGGATGGAGTTGAGGGCAAAATATCCTTACCTGAGATGGGCAAATGAAGTGAAACCCACAAAAAACCCACCCCGTTTCCATCCTAATCACTTCCTATTAAGGTATCATTTAATTGAAGAAACATTACCTCCAAGGGAGACAAATCTGCACCTCGGCTAAAAGTCATCTCAATGCGGAACCTTCTTGGATCTTCTAAATCTACCTGCAATTCAATTTGAGAAAATCATTGTTCTGAGCAAAAGAGAACATCAAGATCTAATTACAAAAAAATCATACAGTTCATGAGAACGAGCAATTTATCATACAAGGAAGAATAACACTGAGGTTTTGACATAGTTTTCAAGCTCAGGTACAACTTACAGGGCTCAATGGGAACATTTCAAATTCTTTACGTTGTTAAGACTGTTCTCAACATTTTTGGACTTGAAGCATTTGCCTAAATTGTCTTAACAGTGAAGCAAAATGCAACAAATATCCGAAGCCCACAATGCAATGGATTAACAGCTCTATTAATTTACGAATCCTGTTGGACAAATGGGCCACCAAACTTGAAGGCTATCTGAAGAATCACCCCAAACACTGGGACCAACATAAATCAGATGCCACTATTGTGCTAGAAGTTAAATTGTATCCTGTTTTGATTTCCCCAAATAAAATTTCCTAGTAGGATAATAGTAAAAGAAGAACCAATAAAGAAGGGTCCCAAACCCTCCAAAAATAAATATTTTCGATTTGTAAGTATTCATTCCAGTTGTCATCTATTATCTCAATGCATTATAGAAATCAATTCAAATTTCACAAATGCAGAAAATAAGTCTGTATTTAACTCAAGACTGGCCAATATCATTGGCACTTTGCATGAGCAGTTAGTTGACCATCATTTGACATATGTATCGTGAGAAATTATTATTCAATATTTAGTTGGAGAAGAACAAATAAGTTCCTTCTGGCATACCTAACAAGTGCAAAAAGTTTCAGAAGAGTCATATACAGGAATATAGGTTTCAAGAACTCCAGAATTGAAGACAAGTTTTGGCAATTTCCATGTGATTGTGGAATTATTTTAGTAGAAAAGCGATTATTGATAGGATTACGGGAGATGGGTTAGACCATGAAATAAGAAGAGATAAAAAACGGGATCAAGCATTTGATATAGTTGAAGTTCAAAGTTTAGAGTTTAGGGATTAAAGAGAAGAAGAAAGAGAGAAAGAATAAGAGAAAATTAAGTTTAGGATTTTTTAATCTGTCCCCTTCATCTCAAAGTATTTATATTAAATAATACAAAGTGTAAATTACAAGGAGACCCTAAACTACAAAGATAAAAATAATAAAATAACAATAAAAGAACTATCTTAACACTCCCCCTCAAGTTAGAGCATAGAGATCAAACATGCCCAACTTGACGGATAACTTCTAAAAAGAGGAACGAGGTAAAGGTTTTGTGAAAATATCACTCAATTGATCTTCCGAGCGAACATACGAAGTAATAATGTGCTTCCGTAACAACAAATCACGAATGAAATGACAATTGACCTCAATATACTTAGTTCGCTTATGAAAGACGGGGTTATTATCAATGAAAATAACAGCCTGATTATCGCAATACATCGACATCGGTGAAGAAACAGGAACGCCAAAGTTCACAAGAAGAGAGCGGACCCAAAGAAGTTCAGAAGCAGTATGTGTCATAGCACGATACTCGGTTTCGGCACTAAAACAAGGAACAACCGCCTGTTTTTTACTACGCCAAGTAACAAGGTTACCTCCAACAAAGGTGCAGTAGACAGAAGTAGATAGGCGACCAGAGCGACTGTCAGTCCAATCTGCATCACTAAAGCCAACAACAGACAAGGATCGAGAAGGCCGATAGAGCAGACCGCGACCGGGTCCACTTTTCAAGTAGCGCACAATCCGACAAACAGCTTCAAAGTGAGGTTGGCGAAGAGCATGCATTGACTAACCACACTAACGGCATATGTAATGTTAGGACATGTAACAGTGAGATAAATTAATTTTCTAACAAGACGACGATAATGAATAACATCAGAAAAGAGATCGCCAGAGTTAGTATCAAGTTTAATCGTTGAATCCATAGGAGTATCAACCAGTTGAGGACCAAGAAGGCCAGTCTCAGATAAAAGATCAAGAACATATTTCCGTTGAGAGAGAAAGATACCCTGAGAAGAACGAGCAATCTCAATGTCAAGAAAGTAGCGAAGGACACCAAATCCTTAGTATAAAATGTTTGACCTAAATGGCGTTTAAGAGCAGCAATACTAACAGAGTCATTACCAGAAAAAATAATATCATCAACGCAGACGATCAATATAACAGAGCCATGAAGAGAGTGGCAGAAGAAGACAGAATGATTTGCAGAGGAGTGCTGAAAACCATAGGCAAGTACAACAAAACTAAAGCGATCAAACCACGCAAAGGGAGACTGCTTTAGACCATAGAGAGCCTTACACAAACGACAAACCATATGCTCACTACTAGAGACAATAAAACTAGAAGGCTGATCCATATATATCTCTTTTTGAAGATCACGATGAAGAAATGCATTTTTTATATCAAGTTGAAACAACGGCCAAGAACGACAAACTGCCACAGAGAGAAAAATCCGGACAGAATTGAGACGAGCTACGAGAGAATTTTTTTTCATATAATCAACACCATAAATATGAGTGTATCCTTTAGCCACTGAACGAGCCTTAATCCGCTCAACAGAACCATCTGGTAGATATTTGACATTGTACACCCAATGACAACCCACTGTTTGCTTGCCGGGAGGGAGAGAAGTAAGCTTCCAAGTCTAATTCTGATGGAGAGCACTTAACTCGTCATCCATAGTGTGTTTCCATCCAGGTAATGACATAGCCTGCTTATAAGAAAAAAGAATTGAAACAGTAGACATGGCACAAGCAAGGAATGAAGACAAGAAGAGACACGAACATAGAAAACGTACTAAGCAATAGGGTGTTGAGTACAAGTACGTTTACCTCTCCGCAAGGCAATAGGCATGTCATCAACTGGAGAAAGAACCGCAGACTGTGAAAATGATGGGGTCGGGCCATAAGAGACAGCTTGTTGAGTCTTAGAGCGTTGGTACACCTGTAGAAGAGGGGATGGTACCTAGACAGGGAGGGGGATGGGCAAAGTAAGCGTAGGAGTGGAGAACTCCCCCTCACGAGAACATAGAAGGTTTGAAGACAAGTCATGATCTGTAGAAGTAAAGAAGGAAGTCGACTCAAAGAACATGCCATCCGCACTAACAAAATATCGATGAGACACGGGATGATAGCAACGATATCTTTTTTGAGTGAGTGAGTACCCAAGAAAAACACATTTGCGAGCTCGAGGAGATAATTTATCAAGTCCGGAATCATGAATATGAACAAAGGCAACACAACTAAATACCCGAAGAATGAGAGAAAAAAGCAGAGAACCAGGGTATAATAAGAAAAAACGGTGACTGATTGTTCAACACAACAGAGGGTATACGATTAATGAGATGACATGCAGTGAGAATAGCATTACCCCAAAAATGTTTTAGTACCTGCATTTGGCATAACAAATTACGTGCAACATCTAACAAATGTCGATGTTTACGCTCAGTGACACCATTCTGTTGAGAGGTATGGGCACAAGTACTTTGATGAATCTAACAAATGTCGATGTTTACGCTCAGTGACACCATTCTGCTGAGAGGTATGGGCACAAGTACTTTGATGAATAATACCACGATCCACACAAAAGGAGTCAACAGTAAACTAGATATATTCTAAAGTATTATTAGAACGAAAAATTTTGATCTGCTTGCAAAATTGTGTGTAAATCTCATTATAAAATTTGGTAAGGATAAGAGACAACTCAGATCTATTTTCAATAAAAATAACCAAGTCATACGAGAACAATCATCAACAAAGATAACAACATAGAAATATCCATTAGTACTAGGAGTTTGGGAAGGACCCCAAATATCTATATGAATTACATCAAAAGATGCAGACTAACGACTATGACTACTAGAAGGAAAAGAGTTACGGTGATGTTTGCCCAATTGGCAAGTCTCACACACTAAACTAGATACAAAACTCAAATGAGGCATAACTAACTTCAGTTTGGTTAAAGAGGGGTGACCCAACCGAAGATGCCATTGAAAAGGAGAAATAGAAACACCCAAGGCAGCGGATGTGTGATGAGAGGTGCTATCAGTCTCAAAAAAATAGAGACCATCTTTCTAATGCCCCAAGCCAAACGTCTTCTTGGTCTGCAGGTCCTGAAAAACACAAGAACAAGGAAAAAAAGGTTATAGAACAATTTAAAGCTTTGGTTAGTTGACTAACAGAAAGAAAATTGAAAGAAAAATCGAGAACATAGAGACTACAGGGTAGAGCTAGGGATGAATGAGGATGAAGAACACCTTTGCCATGGACAGGACGAGAAAAACCATCAGTTAAAATAATATTATGGTGAATAGGAGTAAAATAAGAAAATAAGGAGGAAGTACCAGACATGTGAGATCTAGTTCCATAATCAATAATCCATGAAGGGAGCAAAAGTGTATCGCATGCAGCAGTACCTGAATCAGCTAAAGTAGCAGTAGAAGTAGAAGAGGTATAAGCAGTACGCAATGCTTAAACGAGATTGTTAAGTTGAGCAGTGAGTGAATAAGGAGAATCAGAACTAGAGGAGGCTGGACCACATGAAGCTTAAGGTGTGGGAGACTGGAGCTGAGAAATACTATCGGTAACCTAATGAGTAGAACCTGGCTTGCTATACTTCTGCTAACAATATGATTTTATATGATTAGTACCCCCACAGTAATCACACTTTCGGTCACCCGAGCCACCTGTTCGACCACTACTACGAGCTCCACCACGAGAACTACGGCCACCACGTCCACCACAGGAGCCACTATGACCAGCAGTGGAAACTAAAGCCGAGGACTCCAAAGAAGGAGTAGAGCGAGAGACCGTGGATGCATAGCCCAATGAATATTAGTTTTATGGTTATATTAGCTTTATTATTATTATTGTCATCCGGTGTGGTTGGGCACACCGTATCTTACTGTATGTTCTCACGAGTATATAAATAAATTGTTGCGTGCCCCATTAGGGTTAACGCCCTCATTCAACCTAACACTGCCCAATTAACATAGTATCAGAGCCATCGTCGCCGACAGCTCCTCTTTGAAACCCTAACTTAGGGGTGTAATTTGGGCTCGATCCGGCCGTGGATTGGGCGAGCCAAGCTCGGCTCGGGCCCAACAGGCTCCTGTCAAATTTTTGGGCCAGGCCGGGCTTTTTGGCTAGGGGTTCGGCCCAGGCCTTAGGACTAAAGGGCTCGGGCCTATGGGCGGGCCTCTAAGCGGGCCCTACCGGGTCGGCCCAATGTTTTGGTTTTTTTTTTTTTAAATTTATTATATAAACTTATGTAAGTTTATTATATAAATTTATTATGTTATATAAGTTTATTATT
>JAOTRH010000001.1:25045866-25071117 GCA_034768845.1 Heliamphora exappendiculata
GGCCGAATGTGACCAAGTTAGATGCTCGAGCCCTAAAGTGTGCTTTCATGGGATATCCTAAGACACAGAAAGGATATTGTTGTTACAGTCCAGAATTGTGACGGTTCCTAGTCTCCCGAGATGTGGTGTTTGTTGAGTCTGCTTCATTCTATGCATCAGTGACTCCACCTGTCTCCACTGGTGCTGAGGATTCAGATCAGATTCTGCTGTATTCCTCCTCCACCAATTTCCCAGTGGCCCCCGCCTCCGGTTCCCGGTCCCAGGTTGATATTTCTGAGACAACTTCTCCAGCTATCCCAGAGACACCTGTGCCCTTCTCATCCTCAGAATCATCTTCTCCCTGCCCCACCACCTCTCCTCTACCAGAGTCAGTCTCCTCTCCGCTAGATCCGACCTCTAATCAGGTAAGTGATCCATCCTCCTATTGCTTTACGCAGATCTTATCGTAGTTGTCGGGATCATCCCTTATATGTTATCTCATATCGTGGTTTACCTGCTACTATCCAAACCGATATTACTACCATTGATCAGCATTCTTTACCTTGCTTTGTTGTCGATACCCTTTCTCATCCAGGTTGGCGTCAAGCTATGATTGAGGAGATGAATGTTCTTGAGGCTAATCATACATGGGACCTGGTGAGCCTTCCTCTTGGGAAGACAGCTATTGGGTGTAAGTGGGTGTATGATATCAAACTTCATTCTGATAGCACTCTTGAGAGGTTGAAAGCTCGTTTGGTGGCCAAGGGCTATGCTCAGACTTATGGTATTGACTATTTTGATACCTTCTCCCCTGTTGCGAAGATGGCCTCCGTTCGTCTATTCTTGTCTTTAACTGTTTTCCATTAGTGGCCTTTATATCAACTGGACGTGAAAAATGCTTTTTTGCATGGTGATCTGGAGGAAGAAACTTATATGAAGCAACCGCCTAGCTTTGTTGCTCAGGGGGGTCTAATCATGTCTGTCGTCTACGGCATTCATTATATGATCGGAAGCAGTCTCCCAAGGCCTAGTTTGGCCGTTTTAGCTCAGTCGTCCAGGAATTTGGCCTTCGACAGTTATCAAACGATCATACTGTCTTCTTTCGACATACCTCAACAGGTTGCATATTACTTGTTGTCTATGTGAATGACATTGTTATTACCGAAAGTGACAGTGAAGGGATTGTTACCCTTAAATCATTCCTGGGCACTAAGTTTCAGACGAAAGATCTTGGTGAACTTCAATACTTCTTGGGTATTGATGTAACCAGGAATACGAAATGTGTGCTCATCTCTCAGCAAAAGTATGTTATTGGCATTCTGGAGCAAGCAGGATATATGAATGCTAAAGGAGTGGACTCCCCTATGGAGTCTAATGTCAAGCTAGCACCGAAAGGAGCGGTTCTCTCGGATCCTAAACAATATCGACATACTGTGGGACAGCTTAACTAACTTACTACCATGACTCGTCCAGATATTGCTTATCCGGTAAGTGTAGTGAGTCAGTTCTCGTCTGATCCCTGCGTTCCCCATTGGCAAGCGGTGTTACGTATTCTTCGGTACCTACACAAAAATCCAGACAAGGGAATTCAATTTTCTGATCATAGCCATATGAGAATGAAAGGGTACTCTAATGCTGATTGGGCTGGATGTACATTTGGCAGGCAATCCACATCTGGTTACTCTGTGTTTGTTGGGGGAAATTTGGTTTCTTGGAAGCGCAAGAAGCAAACTGTGGTACCCCGATCTAGTGCTGAGGCCGAATACCGTGCTATGACATTAGCAATTGCTGAGATTATGTGGCTTCCATAGATTTTGACAGAGTTACACTTTCCCCTTAAAGACTTTGCAAAACTCTGGGTTGATAATACCTCCGCTATTTATATTGCCACAAATCCAGTGTTTCACGAGCGAACAAAGCACATTGAGGTTGATTGCCACTTTATCTGTGAAAAATATTATAAAGGAGTTGTTACATTTGGATTTATGCCTACTGGAGAACAAGTAGCTGATATTTTCACTAAATCTTTACCGGGTTCGTGTCTCCTATTTATGTAACAAGCTGGGCTTGGTAGATATATATGCTCCAGCTTGAGGGGAGTGTTAGTAGCTTATTATTATTATTATTATTATTATTATGCAGTGTGTGTGAGTGTATGGTTGTAATAGTGGTTTCCTAGTTTTATTATAAATAAGAATATTTGCCTACCCATTAAGGTACGGCTTCCTATTATTCTTAACACCCTCAACACCAGAAGGGGTATCGGTGTTATTGTTATGCCCTCCGTCAGTTTGTTGTGTCTCATGATGTTACCTTTCTTAAGTCGATCCCCTTCTATTCTCTCTCCTCCTGTTCCATCTTTAGGTCGTGAGTCACCTCCCTCCCCTTTCTCTGCCAATTTTTTGGTTTCTCGGATTACTACTGATACTCCTGCCGCATCTTCTGAACTTCTCTCAGCGCCACCTCCTGCAACCTCGCCCTCACGTGATCCGACTCCCGCTGAGCCAATTCTCTCGTTGGTTGATCCGCCGGTAAGTGAGCCCTCTATTGCTGCCTGTCACCCTTATTGCCTCTGTCGAGATCACCATTGGTATGTTGACTCCTATAAGGGCTTATCAGTTTCTTTACGTGCCTTTATTTCTACAGTTGATACTACTAATGTTCCTGGGTAGTGTTTCAGAGGCTCTCTCCCATCCTGGTTGGCGTTCTGCTATGTTGAAGGAAATGTCTGCACTAGATAATAATGGCACTTGGGATCTTGTTTCTCTTTCTGCCGGGAAGCAGGCAGTTGGCTTCAAATGGGTCTACACTGTGAAAGTGAATCCTGATGGCGCTTTGGCTCACTTGAAAGTGCGCCTTGTTGCAAAAAGTTATGCCCAAACTTATGGCGTCGACTATTTTGAGACTCTCCCCGGTCTCTTCTTTCTCTCGCTACCACTCGGAACTGGCTGCTTTATCAGTTGAATGTCAAGAATGCCTTTCTCCATGGCGATCTTCAGAAGGAAGTCTATATGGAGCAACCTCCCGATTTTGTTGCTCAAGGTGGGTCTAATCTTCTGTGTCGCCCTCGTCGTTCTTTATATGTTTTAAAACAATCTCCCCAGGCCTAGTTTGGGAGGTTTAGCATGGTGGTGCAACAGTTTGGTCTGCAGCAGTCAAGCAAAAATCATACCGTGTTATTTCGTCGAACTGATGCAGGCTGTATTCTTCTCGTTGTCTATGTTGATGATATTGTCACCACTTGCAATAACCGTGTTAGGATTAATAGCCTGAAGGCCTTTCTGCAGACACAGTTTCAGACTAAAGATCTTGGACACCTGCGGTATTTTTTACGGGTCGAGGTGGCCAAAGGTAAGCATAGGATTTTTATTTCTCAGAGAAAATTATGATTGACATTTTGCGCGATGCCGGCTTGCTTAATGCAAAATGTGTGAAGTCCCTGATGGATCCAAATGTGAAGTTTCTTTCTGGTGACGGTGATGTGTTTTCTTACCCCGATAGGTATCGCAGAATGGTGGAGAAACTTAATTATTTGACCACCATGACCAGACCAGATATTGCCTATCATGTCAGCATTCTGAGCCAGTTCATGTCTGATCCTCGTATTCTCCATTGGAATGCAGTGGTTCGTATCTCCGGTACCTCCATTCTAACCCGGGGAAGGGTATACAGTTCTATGATCGGGGTCATTTCCGTACCGAGGGCTATTCTAATGCAGACTGGGCAGGATGCCCGATTGATAGGAGATCCACATCAGTGTTCTCCGTCTTTGTTGGTGGGAATCTAATATCGCGGAAAAACAAAAAGCAAGATGTGGTGTCAGGGTCCCGTGCTGAGGCGGAATACAGGTCTATGGCGTTGGCAACATCTAAAATCATGTGGGTTCGACAGTTTCTCACTGAATTAAACAAACCGCCTATGGGTCCTACCAAGTCGTGGTGTGACAATAAGTCTGCTGTCTACATCGCTACTAATCTAATGTTTTAGGAGCGGACTAAGCACATCGAGATCGACTATCATTTCATCCGCCACAAGTATAAGAACGGCACTATCGATTTTGGCTTTGTTCGATCTGGTGAACAACTTGCTGACTTATTCAATAACGCACTGCCCGGGTCCTGTGTTTACTACATTTGTAACAAGTTGGGCATGATTGATATCTATACTCCAACTTGAGGGGGATCTTAATATATATTAAGTATTAATAATAACCTGTGGGGATGCCCACAGTATCTGTTATAGTCTCTCATTACTTAATAAATACGTGTGTATGTCTCACAATGAGAATACACTCTTTTCCACATTCTCTCTCATTTTCTAATACAATCTCCCCTTCAAAGTCCTTTTGTGTGCATCTAAAGCATCGCCCTCAAATTTCCTTTCCATCGCTCCGGCCATGCTATCCTCACCATGTCTGCTGGCGTTGATTCCAATTGTATGACTTGGAGGCAGTGTTGTTCCTGATTGTACGAACTACGCTGCTCTTGCAGGGTTGTTCCCTTGTTGGCAGGGCCATTTAGAGTCGGTGATTTCCCTCTTCAGGATTATATAAGTGTAGTGCCTCTGCGTAAGTGGGGATGCACCATCCTTCCTCTGATTGCAAGTTCAAAGCCCAACTCGAATCTATGTGCCAATGGTCTAGCGTGCCTTGTGAGCTCCTATCTGCAGGAGACATACTGTGTGACTGTCTTCCTTCTGGTAAAAAAATTGCAGTAGCATCTCCTGCTTTAGTGAATCAGGGAAATACTTCCCTATAAAGAGATCCTCAAATTGCTGCATGGTTATTACAGTCCGGCAGTTCTTGACGACCACTAATGGTCGGCATCTCCCTCCAGCTAGCAAGTGGTCGAAGCTATCCGATCGCCTCTGATCTGGTAGACAGCTCCGGTCAGCCTCTGATCTGGAGGACCTAGCTGTCTACTGCTTAGGAGTTAGGTTCCACAGTGAATTTCAGTGTCTGTCGTGTTGAAAAACAAGGTGGCACAATCAGTTGCGCATCGTCGTGGCTGCCATACAGCTCCTGCAATGGCCATAATGATGCATGCAATGTCACTTTTGTTTTCGTCTTCTGGATTGTTAGCGTTTCTTAGATTTGGGTGGTTGTTACCAATGTCAATGATTCAAGGGTGGTTGTGTGTCCTTTCAGCCATTATATACCAACATCAGAAAATGACTTGGCACATTATCGTTGGGGTGCATTAGTCAATCATGATCACACACATAACTGATACAGTTATAAAAAAATGGTTAAGGCTATAATGATTTAAATATTTATAGATTAGTCAAAATGGGCTATAAGTAGCTTTTAAATAGATGACGGCAGTTGCTACAAGCATACAAAATATAATAACATGACAAACAAGGCGACCCTCCTACCTACTCTACCATAACCCATTCTTTAGCCTAATGCTTGTTAGGATCCTCGTTTGATTCTCCTTTGGCTCTTCGTCATCTTTTGATGCCTGTGGTGCGTAAGCCGGGTCAATGGATGTGATGGAGGGGTGTGATGACTCTGAAAACATCCTCGTGAACCATGGAATGTATTCTGACAAAGTTGGTGTGTGTGTATGCTAGCGAGGCTGGGGTGTAGGTGGGAGAAGCAGGTGAGTTTGTCTCCTATAAACATAGTGGGGATGAGGTGGTCAATGCAGTTGAGGCCACACTTCTCTCCAGATGTCATGGTTACAGAGCGATAGGTGCTGTGACACTTGGATGTGTTGCTAAGCTTGGGTGTGCTGCCTTCTACTCCAAGTTTGCGAGAGAGGCGTCATCTTGTACCGTCCTCATGGCCTTCTTGAGATGTCACCATGTCGGTAATGGTTGTTGATCCGTCACCTAATGATAGACCTAGATTTGGAGTGGTAGGAGTATTCCTCCACCTTTTGTATCTTATGGACCAAGTCCTTTTCGGTGCCCAACGTAAGACGGCACTAGTGACGTTGAGTGGGAAGGGGTATTTTACCTAGTTGTCACGAAAACCATAACCTCAAAGAATCAAAGCTCACATCTTTAGGAGTAAGTGGTCATCCAATGGTCAAAGCAAAAAGAACTTTGACAGATTGATATAAATTGTGGTTCAAGACTTTCTATACAAAAATCAAAAGGTCTAAAATCTTTGGTGTCACATGTGAGGCAAAGGATTTAAGGTTCACACAATGTTCACGTAAATAAGGGTTGAAATGCTCTGATACCAAGCTGTAACTCCTCAATTTAGACAAACATAGGGTTACTTACACAAACAATCCCTAGCAGCATAAATTACAAAAATCCAGATCTATGCACAATCATAGGAAAATGAAAATGTCACATCTAAGGATGTCCAAAAAATTATGAAATGTTACAGACACTCCATACACTCCATAATAAGTCAGGGTCATTTAGCCACTGGTCGTGCACGAGAATCATTTTTTATTTAGGAGAAAAGACTAAAATACCCTTGGAGTGCAAGCTAGGACCTTAAACACTTACAAAAATTTGTGCAGAATTCTCCCACTTCTTTAGTTGTAAGAGAGAGAGAGGAGAGAAGAGAGGAAAACGGGGGAAAGGGCTGAATGTATAAGCCTTTGAGGTAGTGATGTCATAAAAAGGGACCATAGTTAGGTTAGAAAAACTGGGGTTGAATTAGGTTGAACATGGTTTACCTCTTTAGTTCTCTACAAGAGTTCTGTAGATTACAAGGTGTGGCTTTGTCCCAATAAAGAGAGAAGAAAAAAAAGGGAGAAAAAAAAATAGAAGAGTTTTGCCGAGTGTCACAAAGGTTCTAAAAGCAGGTGCACACTTCTTACAACTTCATCATTATGCCAACATAACATCATAGCTATACTTGCATGCCTAGGTGGCCCCTAGGAGAGGGGTAGCTAGCCGTGCACACACACACACACATATATATAAAGGCAACCCGGTGCACGAAGCTTTCAAGAAAAAGTATCCTTTAGGTACCAGACCGATCGAGCGATCTTCATGCGGGATCCAGAAAAAGGGGCGGACCATAAAAGGTCAATAGTAAATCAACAAATTTTCAAGTTTTCATGAAAGATAAAGATTAAACCACATATTAATTGTCGCACCCCAAACATAGTATAACAGAGTATATAAACAGGTGATTAAAACTTTGAATGCATTAAAACTTAAAAGAATTATAACTTACTCAGGGGGACAAATTTTAAATTGGAAAATTATGGTAGTCAAATTATTGAATAATTGCGTTATCTTTTGGGGTTTTTAATTAATTATTAATTATAAATTATTAACTGATTATTTACTAATTATGAAGTATTAACTCAATTATTTATTATTTTGAACTGACAGGCACTTACACATAGGCATAGTACTTATTCCACAGTGTGTACTTTTAACATAAATCCAACTAAATAACTTACTTGCAAGAGTCATAGACATCTGGAATTTGTGTTACATCGAATCGGCTGCATGTGAATCCACAATGTCAGTCCAATTACCAATCTAACATGTCAAATCAATCACATCCACAATTTAATTATACAGGTTTCATAATTTTTTTTTATCAAACTCAAACTAACTTCTGTGAAATGTCATCACCATATTAAAAACATTATAAATATTCTAAGATGACTGATGGTCGTACGCTATAAAGACTTACTCTTTGATAAATCAAAATAACTTTTGTGAAATGCCATCATATTAAAAAAATTCAAAATATTATAAGATGACTGATGGTCACGATAAAACTTACTCTTTGCGTTCATTATACAAATCTCTCTCAAGTTTTCTCCACCGAGCATACATCAGTAGAAATCCCTCACTTCCACAGGGTAATCCAGCAGCAATACGATCAACATCAATGTTCGTCTTACCAAGGGCCTTTGCTTGGTCATATGGAGGAATTACATCATATGATGCTGTCACTGCAAGCTTTTCGTCTTCATCCTTAGCAAGTAGTCTCACTTGTTCAGTGACCTTCTTAGTCAATTGCACCTATTTCGAAACAAATTTGAATAGAGACACAAATGAAGGACAACCAAGTTTAGGAACATTTTATCTGCTTTAGGCCCTAAGAATATTAGGTACAAATATATGAATTGGAAATGATCCAATGGATGATGGGAAACATGTGTAATAGGGAGGTGAAAAGAGTAAACATTCAATATTCCATTGAATGATTTGCCTCATTATTAGAATGAGGAATATGAATTTGAGGTTAACATGATTAAATCATCTATGCAATGATGATTAGCATTATTAAATGTTAAGTCTTATTGGATTTGCATGAATGTTCAGATGAACGCATTTACTTGAGCTTGTAGGCCCATGCCTCTGAGTAATAGATCATCCCTATGATTAGATAATATGTTCATTTGTTAAGCAGATTTAGCATGGGAGAATATTTATGTGGAATTATTGCATGCTTAAGGTGTAAATCGTTATGTGATCAGCATGACTAGTGTGCTTTTATTCCTATGATTAGTACAACTTAGTATGCCTTTACCATCAGGTATGGCCCAATGATAAATTTAATTATTATTTTAACACAATGAGTATGGAGCTGATTAGCGAATGGTAAAACCATTAATTACTATGTTAGCTTGATTAGAGTATTGAAAGGCATTAACATGATCATGGAATGATGATATGAGTTAGAATGCCCTGGTAGTACTGTATTATTAGCATGATGCATAGATAATATGCTAGTGTGATATGAATTTCATATTATGCTTGCTTGAGTAAGTGTTCACAAGTTCACACACAATTACATGGTTAATTGTTAGGCCCTGTACTCAGCAGAATGAGAGGAAAAAACACAAGATATCAGCGGAAAAGGAAAGAACTACTTTCCATTAACTAATTAATCAACCGTTTGAAATTAAAGATGCACATGTCAATCTTTGCCAATGTTATTAATTTCAGAAAATTTTCATTTACCAATCGGGGTAGAAGCAAAGAAGCATTAGGAGGAAGTCCAGCTCCATCGACCATCCAAGGAGCATCGGATGATCCATTGTCATGAACTACCTTTGCACCTGAAGTTATGATCTCATTCAACCTACCCTGGTGAAATATGAAAAAAAAAAAAAAAAAGAAAGGAAAAAAAACAGATAAGAATCATAAGATACAAAATAATAGCAAAGTGATTTTGATTCAGTGTCGCTGCAACACAGGAACAGAACTTTAGTTGATCAGAAAATAAGGTTTTTCATTCCAAATTTCATAAATTGCTGTATGTTTGGGGTTCTTCATTTTTCAATTGAACTTGACAATATATAAGAACTTTCAGGTAATAAATAGGTCAAAAAAATCAAGTAGTCAATCAAAATGTGTGTATTTGGTTGTTATAGAAAAAATGAAAAAGAAAAACAACATTTAATAGATCCCAATATCCAGTTAGGGTGTATTAAACATGTTTTGATCTAACTGTGATGTGGATCTATGTTGGAATCATCATATCTTTCTACTTGATCTGTCACAAATTTTACACACACAAACGCAGAAACTTGTATAGCAAGAAACCTTAGCCTCTTCCATCTCAATACTGGCATTGTCAAGTCCATCCAACATAGAAGAGTCCTTGCTAACAAGTGAAACCTACAAAAATTGGCCATCTCAGTCATAAGATACCCAAATCAACAAGACAGAAAACATTTGGAGGAAGGTTGTACCAGTATTGGTGTTAGTTGTCCTTCCAAGTCTAAGAGGCCTTTGGCAAATGCAGCAGCAGACATCTGTCAACATTAATCTGATAAATAATTTCAACTCTAAACAATGCAAAACGCAGGCTAATTTTAACACATTAAGAATTTACTTTGCTTGACATATGTGCATATTCATCAGTATTTCCCCATGTGTGGTAATGCATTATGCAGTACTTGTGTACTAGATAACTTGAATCTGCTATGTTACTGACCTACCAATGCCTGTATTTTACTTTTAAGAAGTGTAATTACATGAGCATTTTGTTTGGAATCCCTTGCATAGAACGAAATTAGAAAATAAATTTAGAAGGTACAAGTGCCATCTCTGGGAATCCTACAAAGCGGGGCTTGAAATAAGCGTATTTAGTGTAATACAAAGGGATTTGAAATAACCATATTCAGTGTGGTACAAAGAGAGACGTTAAATAAACCGGTTTAGTTAATGTGAGGAGACCTCCTCAACCACCTTAAGTGGTTCAGATTCACCAAGTGCAAAATTTAGAGTATGATGATAATATGATACATGAATGGATGCGCATGTTCAGTTGAAATGGAGGGAACATTACAGTCATAACATCATAGAGCATTGACTCTTTATCAAATGTTTTGTACTATCAAATGAAGGGAACTACAGCACTCTGTCACCAATAGGTAACAAAAATCACTATGAAAAATTGGATGAAAAGTTGGAGCACAAAACAGGACAACAATTGAAAAAAGGTAGTCACAATACAGACAATTTTAACCCTAACATTAATCATTATGATTTCCGCCAAGATTCATCAAGAAACAACAAACAGTTAGGCGCGTAAAAAGAGAGCTTCTAAATGAACACATAAAATTTACTCAGTTCACCAACCGCATGCATCATTACCAGGGTTCTAGGTCATGGTATTAAAATATGTATCAGCATATATCGGTTGATATTGGACAATATGTGCCAATACATTTGTATACATCAGTATTAGAGGTCCAAAAAATTCCTATTATGTATTGTCCGAAATAATATGTAACGGCCATTATTTATAACCATGAATGATACACTTGTACACTACATAGAAACACATGTACATCTAAAGTAAGATGGGTTAAATAAACAATTTTGTGTGTGCATTCAGAAGCTCCCGCATAAAAATGATACGAAACACTTGGTGATGTACCATTGACGATTAGTTGTATGTTTAAAATTTTAAAATTTCATACATACATCCATGTTTAATAATATTTATACTTTGAGAACCTACCCTTATTGAATATGAAAATCCGAACAAAGAAAATGCGAAAATAAAAAATCTCCGCGATTTTCTATGTATTTGAGAGAAAGATAGAGAGAGGGGAGAGAATTTATCACCTTTGATTGTTGAAATCCTCGATTTAAAATAAAAATAATTTTAAAAAATCAAAAAATGGGAAATTTTTATTTTTATCAAATTCTTTAGTTTCACTGAAAAGCGGGATTTTTATTCTTTTTGGATTTTTCTCTAATTTGTGTGTGTGCTTGTGCAAAAGAAAGAGAGAAAGAGAATTTCTCACTTCCGATTTGTTGATGAGAAAATAAAATGTTTCACATTTCTTAAACCAACCAATATCAAAAAATGAGACAAATCACTACAGAAAAGGGGAAAAAAGAAGAAATTTTCGCATTATTTTGTGATTTTTTTCTCAACTTTGGAAATTGATTGGTCTAAAAAATGAGAATTTTATCATTTTTCACAACAAAAATGAGAAATTTCCCATTTTCACAACAAATGAGAACACTCTGATTTATAGTAAATGAGAATTTTCTCATGTCCAATAAAAAAAGGTTGCATATAATGAAAAATTTATCATTATATATCAATAACCAAAAAAAATCTGACCTCTTTCTCTTTCGACTTGCTAAACTTCCTAAATTAAAAAAATTCAAAAATGAGAATCTTTTTATTTTTGAGAAAATAAGAATTTCTTAGTCTCACAAAAATGAGAAATTTTTTGTTCTTTTGTAAAATTTTCTGCGATTTTTGAGTGTGTATTTGTGTGAAAGAGAGAGAGGGAGACAGAATTTCTCACTTTCAATTTATTAAAGAAAAATGAGAAATTTTAAAATTTTAAAACTAAAGAGAGTGAGTGACCTGGAAAGAGGAGAGAGTTGGAGAGAGAAGAGGAAACCCCAGAGAGAGAGTAAACAGAGTAATTGTCCAGTAGTCTATATAAATAGAGGAAAAGAATAATGAATGAAACATTCAGAGGCAACCCTAGAAATACCATAGGTCCAACATATCATCAGCCATATGCATATCATCAACCTAAGAGGGAGAAACCAGAGAGGGGGCACCATGGTGACTAGCTACCCATAACAATGACTTTATGATTTCTTCAACCATAAAGAACTGACAAATGCATATAAGAGATATGTAACTATGGTTGTCAGATAATAGTTCCAATCAGTAAAAAAAATTAAAAAGAATAGTCACGAAGATAAAAAGAAGAAAGTAATTACAGAGGTTAATCAAAAATTCAAAATGATTAACTGGAATAAAAGACGAAAAGAGGGCGAAAGTCACGGAGCTAAGTATCAGCGGTGTCTACCGGCCAAAAGGAGCTGCTGCTAGGACGATGAGGTAGATGCGGTGGTGTTGATGGTTGGTGTGTCGGTGAAGAGAGAGAGAGAGAGAGAGAACAGCAGCCATGGTGAATGCTGGCTGCTGCATGGCAGGAAGACAGGGAGGAGGTGGCAGCTATAGGTGGGGTTGGTGGTGGCGGTAGGTGGCGAGCAATGGTGGGCGGTGAGTGATGATAGTAGCAGCCGGAGTATAATAGCTAGTTTCTATTAATTCGTTTATATAAAGGGCATTTTCAGTATAGTTGTATAGAATGGGACTTGGGGAGTTATGACTATTAAGACGGTCCTTATGCCTAAACAAGTTTAAAAAGCAGGACCTATGGCTGAATTTCCCCTGAAAAAATACCTCACAGGCTATATCTTAAGAGTTGTATTTCCCTTGAAAAAAATACCTGTACACGACCCTCATCAGAGCTGTATATCTTAAGATCATGACGGTATGTACTATGGAGGCGAAGCAAGCCAGTACCTTCACCTGAAATTAAATGGAAAGAGAAAGAGAAGTTACAGGGAGAGGAAATCAGCAAAATATTACTGCCATAGTGCCAAGACAAATCAATTGGATATGAAGATTGAAAAGGCAATAAAACTCTTTGCATGCTACTGAAAATGAAGAACAACTGCAAGTTGAATTTGTTTGGGCAAAATCGCAGTGATAGTTGGTGCAATCCACAAAAGCTTAAGCTTTTCAGTTAACTGGTCATCTAACATGGCATTAAAGCTATGGTTTCAGGGTTCAAATTTCTTGGCTTGTATTTGCTCCTCATTATGTCTGTATTCAGGCATTTTGATTAATTTCCATTTGCAACCCATTTTGCCTGTCAACATGCATCAAAGGAGCCCACACAATGTGAGGTGCTTCAAAGATCTTGAAAGTATCCCAAACATCAAAGTTTTTGTTCATACCAAGACAAAAAAGCATACTAGAAATGAAAAACTCCTCAAAGCATACTAATACAAAATCTAAGTAGGAGACAAGTAAAGCTGAAGAAGAGTAAGAAGCTTCCTATTCCCACGGTAGTACACCCTGTTTTTGTTTCTATTCCAATAAACCCATTAAAATCTTGATTACATGTTAATGAAGCGCAAGTGCATAGCATGAAAGATTGAGAGAAAATAACTTATTGCAAAGGAAGAAGTTTATCGAAAATCAAACTTCCACTCCTGCGGGGTTGACAATCCATTGTAGATAGGTTGACAAGAGCACCACAACTCGTGTGAGTCACTAGCAATTACACGTGCCTAAAGGCTCTTTGAACATAATTTAATCATAAAATTAATTTAAATATTAAATAATTTTTTAATTATTAAGGGTAACAACATAGTAGAAAAAAATCAGTGGACTCACCATAAACTCCTAACATCACTAATAATTTTCATTAGGCTCAATCTTAATTCCAACCAAAAGCAATGAGAAAAATATACGTAAACTAAAAACATATACATAACCAACTATATTTTCAGCAGTATGTATGCACATATATTAAATATATATTTTTGATGGCAGATAAAGAAAAATGTTGTATTTCAAATAAAGAGAACCAAAGATTGTATTTAAAATGGGGGGAGAGAGAGAGAGCTAGTTAGTGAGATAGGAGAGAGGTAGAAGTACCACATAGGACAAATGCCCCATGAAGACACAATTCTCCCAAGTAATATAGATAATGCCACCATGCAAGAAAGTTGCAACATTAATACCAGCACGCCATCCACGAAGTTAGTTAATCAAACCCACAAGAGAAAAAGGGACATTCAAATGCAATGATAAAATTATATTGTCTTGGTTGAAGATATTGTGCATAAATAACTTGAAGATAAAAATCTTCTACTTCAAGGTTCACTTTCTAGCAATAACTTTGAGATAAGAAAGAATGGAAACGAATTCAAGGTTGAAATAGTGGTCTCCTTAGTTTCAATTTGCACTACAATGGCAGGGTTTTTTTGCCCAAAATGTCCTCTTCTTTGCTTATTCTTGCAACTTCTAGTGACTTGGAAGAGCATTTTATCTATTCTGATGTTCCTACAGTATACAAGGGTAGAAATAAAATAAGAGGTCCCACTCTGAGCAAGTTTTTAGATAATAAAAAAGAAAACAATATGGTGTCTTCAATCAGTGATTCCTAGATATTACACAAATCTGGTACCAGATCTATTTTGTTATGGGAAATTATAAGAAGGATTGATGGTCCCACGATAACATAGTCTAGAACACGAAAACTAGACTTGTACATGCAACAACCTTAGCATAAATAAACAATATGTTTGTGCAAATTATTAGGGGAAAAAAAAAGAAAAGAAAGGTTCCACGTGACACAAGTTATTACAAAAGGACAATAAAATAAAATAAAAACTGAACAATTCCAATTCATTATATGGATCAGATGCCAGACCCTCTAAAACTAGGGCATGTAGCCTCAGGAAAGAGACAACTTCTCCTTGCCTTAAGGGTTTTAGATATCAAGACTTTCTGGTTTGTCTCTTTCCAAGATTCATAGAGAATGCCATTGTTCCTTCTGGAGATGATGAATGGCATCGCTAAGCTGAGTAAGCAAGAGCGGAATAGTTGAAATTCTACAAATAAAAAAGGTCTTACTTTACACAAGTTCTTATGGAAGGAACAATAAAAAATGAATAATTCCTCTTCATTATATGGATCTGAAACTGGTGCATGTAGCTTCGGGGAAAAGACCAACTTCTCCTCACCTTAAGTTTTTTAGATATCAAGATCTCCTGGATTGTCTCCTTCCATGAAGTATAGAGAAGGAACTATTCCTTCTCGAGATGAATAATGGCATGCATTTCTAAGCTGAGTAAGCATGAGAGGCATAGTGGTCTTTCTAAACTCATTCTAAACAAACCAATAAAATTTTCTCGTGAACCATTATAGCGACCTCAAAATAAAAAATAGAGAAAACCAAACCAACCTCCAACGTGGAATGGAACTCAAAAAAAAAAATGCAGCAAGTGCCATGTAACACAAGACCACTCAGATTTGTCAGTGTCTCTATATTTTCAATTGATCAAGCACTGTGAAGACATGACACATATTCAAATAACACTGTAAACAAACCATCTATGCTTTGTGTTTCTGCCAATTAAAGACAGATAGCAATAATATTCATGCTATAAAATCTACTAATATTTTTAATCTTCAGATGTAATTTCATTTAAGATTTTTTAACCTGGATACATGTTGTTGCGAAAATATCTACCCAGCTCCTCAGCCTGCCAAATAAAAGCAGCAGCAAAAGTTAAGTACCCAATATATGTGATACACAGACAAGAACACAGAATCAGTACGTATTAAGCACAATAAACATCAGACTTCAGATTTAAATGTAAAGGTATGTAATCACAGTAATCACAGTAACAAATTCATGATGTGATAAAAAAAATTAGCACCTGCTTTCTGCCAGCATGCGTGAGAACACCCCCGTATTTAAGAACCATTAGTGCTTCAACAGGTCGTTCTTCTTCACCTTCCCCATTACATTTTGCAACTTTAACCCACTTCAAGGGCTTTAGTTGAACCTTTCTATAAATGCCAGAGAAATGTCCCCCCTAGAAGCCAAAAAACTCACAGTAAAACAAAGAGAACACATTGACAGTTTAAGATTTGGTTTTACATATCTAAGAAAACGGAGGAAGTTACCTAGATCTCAATGTAAAATATAAAGTGATCAACTAAAAATTAAATGTTCTATGCCTAACTTAATGCATGGCCAAGGATTTACTACCAATTGAAACATATTGTTGCATAGTTGGTTAAATGCAACTAATCAGAATTCACTGGTATTAACAATCTCTTAGAATATTTGTGGTTAATTATTATCATTTCTCTAAATTCAGAACTAACAATATTGAATTAGAAACAGGTACATGAACATGAATCCACCTTCCAAACCTATACCAAAAGAACCGAAATTTAATAGTATTTCTTCTAGCAATGGTCTGGAGTGATCACTTATAAATCTGTTCAGGCAAGTAGCAAGCAACCAAGAACTGCAAGATGTCCCTTCTATATAGTGAATTGTGTAAAGGAAAAAAAAAGGTGACTTAATAAGCGAACATATTCACTTCTGCAAACATCTACCCAAGCCATTTGTTGCTTGCTCAACACATGATGATTTTTTATTTTTAACTGATCATCATGTGCCTGTCTCGATTCTTGTAATGTGTTCTCATCTAGATGCTCTTTCTTCTAGAGGAGGGAGTATAAGAATTACCGAAAGAAATAGAGTGAGGAGTTTTTTCCATTTCAGGCTATTGGGGTGGTCACCTTATTAATACAAGTTGTAAACAAAAGTAGCTAGGCTCGTCGAATGAGGACTTCATTAAAAATAGGAGCAGCTATTGAAGGCTGTGGATACAATGATTCTCCAGAGTTTTTATTTAATTATCCAAATGGGTAGGTGATAAGAAGGGCAACATAATTGTTTCAATAGACAGGAGAATACGTGGATGGATGAATATGTATGGAAAGAAGCATGACAGTAACAGCGAATCGACAGAACTAACGATCAGAAATCAAGAGGTTGCAGAGGAAAATCAGTCAGAGCTAAAGGGGAGAACAGAACAAGTCGATATGTGGATTTCTTGTTAACTGCTGTGGATGGATGATGCAAGATATCAAGTATGATTGGGAATTTTCTTTCCGTTGTGTAAGAAAGAATTTGTATCATTCATGTGGACAGATTCAAGAGGCTATGTATAAAACCTTCAAACGGAAGTTCACTTGCCATCCATTTCAGATGTCATATTTGGCAACATAAAAAATTAGACTGTTTTGAGAGCAAAGGGTTTTTTTTTTTTTTTGGAAGGCCCAGTCAAGGTTTTCTTCAGAAATGAAGGCCTGAAAGAAGCTTAACCAGCGAAGTAATGTCGCCTTATGGAGGATGGGTAGCAGTCCAGAATTTACCGTTTAATTATTGGAAATTCAATGTTTTAGTCTAATCAGAGACAAGTGCTGTGGCTCAATTGATATCGACATCCGAATGAAGGAATTCCTCAACTTATTTGAAGTTCGGATTATGGTTAGAGGCTTAGATTAAGGTCATAGTTGCACAAAGCGGGAGGAGAGGATGTGGGGGAGTGAGGGGATGGAGATGATTCGAAACAATGATGGACCAAACATTGACCACAAGCTCAAAATCATATGGAATCAAGATTGATTGAAAAAGAATTGACCTTTGGTCTTTTGTTTTATTCTCTTGGTGGACTTCTCGTCCTCACTCCTCTGAACCATTCTATTTATCTAATACATGTACCATTCTATTTATCTAATACGAATTCTTGTTGTTGATCCAAAAAAATGGAATAAGAATTACTTTTCGGTCTGTTAAATTGTAACCATGAAGCCATCTAAAAGCTTAAACTATTAGAGATGAGTAACTTTATAGTTTATATTCTCAACACGCCCCTCACGTGTGGTTGGTTGAACACATGATGTATTGCTTACTCTAATACCATCTAGACTTATTGACCACCAACTCATCTAAAAACTAAAGCTATTAGAGAAAAGGCCGTAAGGTAACATTATTAAATGTTCTTAAGCAAATAATTCTTAATAAACTTGGAATTGATAGGACCAGTTTAGAAACTATCTTCAACCATGTCTTGTTCTTTGGTCTCGCGTAATGTTATAACCTCAACTGAGTTGAATCAATATGTAATAAATTTCACAACCGCCACCCCAAGACTAAATTTTAATAAAACTAATTCATCGTGACTAAGTACAATATTAATCTTAAAAACAACATCCATGGAATCGAACTATAGTAAGGAAAATTTGTCCAATATTCAACTATGGAATGAGAATGCTCACTGTCCAATTTGTACCGGTTCCGTCATAGTCATAATAGTTATTACATCCAAGGAATATGAATATTTTCATTGTTGCGTAGCATCATTCCAATGGAAGTATTATGGTATCATTTGAAATTCAAATATAACCTCAGCCTAGGAAGCATGGATACGGATATGGGATACGAATACGATACAGATACGATACTATCAAACAAAGTCAGATACAGGTACGGTTAAGATACGTTCGTAAAAAAATATTTTTTATGGTTTGTGGTATTGTATTATTTATAAAACTAAATCAAAAACAAAAGTTAATTCATTTTGTTGTTATTTTGAAACATTCAATAACTACTCAAGTTAAGAATAAATTGATAAGTAATAAATAAAAAAGAATTTTCATTAAACATATAAACAATTATTTAGATAGTAATATCATAATAATAAAACCAAACGATTAACAAAAAATATTTATAAAAAATAAAAAATAAAAAATAAATTTATTTAAAATGTATCACATCTGTATCCAAAATGTATCCCGTGCGTATCCCCGGATCCCCCTATCATATGCTTATCCAAGACATATCTAAAATTGAAAAAATAAAAAATTATTTTTGGATACTTCTTAGGTGTATCTGATACGTATACCTAGACGCGTATTGGTATCTAATACATATTTGACACTTGTATAGAGTCATTTTTTGAGTATCCGTGCTTTATAGACCAAGCAAAAATACCATGAATTTAAATAGAATGAATAAATAGTGGACAAAAACATACCTGAATCCTCCCTCCCCCCCCTCCCTTTCTCTAATTTAACAAATCTAGACCTCATTCCACATAGCCTTGTGTCATCCTATTTTGGGAAATGATGCTGCCGTCAAAGGATTAAAGTAGTTTGTTCACTTTGCTGTGACTTCTCTAATTCTTTCGATGGAGATTTTATGGCAGTGTTTGATGAGATCGAGGATAAATGTATGGATTTTGTTGTGCGTTTCATTTCTCATTCTTCCTATCTATCTTCCTTTGGTATTTTCCTTTTTCCTTAGTTGGGTGGTAAAATACAGATTTAGGATTTAAAGGAAGAAGATGAGGAAGAAAGATTAGAAAGAAAAGAAAGATTAATAATAACCCAACAGGCTTAATTAGCCCTTACAATCCACGTGTATTTATATTACTCACATCAAAAGACAAATTACAAAAATATCGTGAGTAGCAGAAACTCCCCCTCAAGCTGGAGCATAAAGATTAAACATGTCCGGCTTAAAGTTAATCGCTTAAAAGTAGAACTAGGCAACCGTTTCGTGAGAATATAACCCAATTGATTTCCTAACCAAACATAAGAGGTGTTAATCTTCTTCGTCAACAAGAGATCATGAATAAAGTGATAGTTGACCTTAATATATTTAATACGTTCATGAAAAACAAGATTATTAGCAATAAAGATGTATGCTTCATTTCACAAAGCATCTTCATAGGAGTAGGAGATATGATACTGAAATCTTGAAGAAGCGAGCAAACCCATAACATTTCGAAAGCAGTATGAGCCAAAGCACGATACTTTGCTTTAGCACTAGAACATGCAACAACATTTTGGCCTCGTTTGGCAACCTAACTTTAAGCCCGGCTTTTTCACTTAAAGCCACTTTAAGCCCAAAAATCCAAAAGTTCATTTAGAATAGGTATGGGGTGGCTTCTATAAAGCACGAATACTCGGGAAATAGTGTCGTACACGCACCGGGTACGGATACAACACCGGTACGTACCGGGTACTCCGAAAAAGAACCGAGTACTTTTTGAATTGTTGAGTATGACACCGATACGTTTTGGGTACGCCATTGCTACGTTTTGAGTATGGCAGCAATACGTTTTGGGTATGGCAATGGTACGTTTTGAGTAACATGATTTGGATTTTTTAATTTAATAAAAATGTTAAAACTTTAGATTTGTATGAGAAAATACATCTTCTGATACTTTCTTTTAGGATTTGTGACTGCCAAAAACAACTTTCAACCAATACGACTGCCATAGCAATTGTCATCCAACCCAACAATTATTGCCATTTGCAATCTCAATTAGCAATTACCAAAAACAGCGTCTTGGGACGTCAATGCTAATATGATCTAACATTAATTTTCTCTCATAAGCTAAAAATAATATATGTAATGTAATGCTAAAAGTACAAAAAAATAAATAAATTTACCACCATACCACTGGCGTACCCGTACCCCATGTTTATAAATTTTATCAAGTCGACATACTCGTATCGTACTATACCCATATTGCATACCCGCACCCGTGCTTCATAGGGTGACTTTAAGCCACCCAAAAAAAACCAATGGTTGGGAGATGTGAAATTTTAAAAATGCCCTTTGACCCTAAATCTACTGACTCGACCAATCCATCCCCAAATGATAAGGGATTCAACTATATTCCTTGCAAACAACAATTGGATTCTGCGCCCAGTGTGAGCAGTGATATCCTCTTTTGCCTCACCGGTGACAAAGGAGACTGCTAAATATTTTCACCGATGCTCGGTGCTCACACGATGGCGGCGTGTAACCGCGCCAATCACTGCTCGCAAGCTACACATGCGCGACTACTACCATCGACAGATTGGTGCTCGAATGGCGGAGGCTGCGATCAGCGACAACCACAACCGACGACACTCCCTCTCACGGCGCCACCTTACATTTCTTCAAACATGTATTTCCGATACACAGATCTGTAACTTTGAAAATTTTAAACTAAGTTATAGCTTTTCAACAAAATTTTTAATTAAAAAATTTATTATGTTTAGTCTATAACAAATGTGAAGTCCTTAATACATTCAAAAGCTTAGTGGAGACATACTGTTAGGTCACAAATGAACTACAAAAGAGCCATATATGCACGAACTAGTTGTTTGGTAGGACATTTTTTCTTAAATTTTCATTTATAGGTTATTAAAAAACAAATAAGGGTAAAATTGAAAATTCTTAAGAAAAAAGCCAAAAAGGCTAAAAGCAAAAAGGCTAAAGAAGGCTTTTTAGCTTTTGGGGCTTTAAGCAAAAAGGCAAAAAGGCCGGCTTAAAGCCGGTTGCCAAATGAGGCCTTTGTTTCTTACTACACTAAGTGGCAAGATTACCGCCAATAAAGGTGTAAGTGATATTATTAAACGTATGTATACAATATCTGTAGATAGGCCTGTTAGCGGTGCCTCTGCTTTTGGTGGTTGGCAAGGCTTGTCCTTGCTGTTCCGGCATCGGTAAGCCCTGTCCTTGGGGTTTCGGGGGTCGGCAAGGGTTCGGCTGGAGCTTTCGATGGTCAGCAAGGGTTCGACGAGGAGTTTTTGTGGTCGACATGGGTTCGACGCACTCTTTCGTGGTCGGCAAGGGTTCGACACACTCTAGTTTGCTCGAAAATGACTGACAGCAGCAAGGGTTTGGTCTAAAGGGGTCGACGACACCTAGGATTTGTTCTAGAGAGGTCGACGCACTCTCTAGTTTGCTCAAAAAGGACTGGCGGCAGCTAGGGTTTAGTCTAAAGGGGTCGGCGACCCTTAGGGTTTGTTCCAGAGGGGTCGGCGGTGCCTCTGCTTCCTTTAAAAAGGTTCGACAATGCGGTTGCTGTCTTCGGAAAGGATCGATGACGCCTCTGGTCTGTTCCAAAGGAGTCGACAACGGGGTTATCTTCTAAAGGGGTCGACAACAGCTGTCTGTTCCTGTTCAGCTACTGTTCTAGCCTTAACTGACCTTCGGTTATTTTTCTCATGGCTGTCTTTAGAGGACTTATTTATTGATTCTTGTGACGTATTGCAATGACTAAGGAAACCCCGTTCAATGGATCTAGCCTTTCCAAAGGCTCACAGAATAGTGTTACAGAGATTATTTCTTCATCCTCACAACTTGTGGATGAAAAACTTGATGGTACTAACTTTTTAATGTAGAGAAAGACGGTCTTAATGATCCTTAGGGGCCAAGGGAATGAGAGGCTCTTAAAGGATGACCCCCCAGATTCTAAGTCTCAAAATTTTGATCGCTGGTTACATGAGGATGCAAGGATTTTTTCTCAATTCTTTAATTCCATGGATAGAAAGGTCAAAATATTGGTAAGCAATGCCAATATTGTCAAGGAGTTATGGGACTCTCTGGATCTCTTATACTCAAACACCAATAATTTCTCTCACTTGTTTGATGTCTTGAAAGGCTTCTTCAACCTAAATCAACAGGGGTGACCTCTCAACGATTACTTTGCTGAATTCAAGACCCTTTATGATGAGTTTACCACTCTTTTGCCCTTGACCACTAATGTGAGGAAGATGCAGCAGCAAAGGGAGCAACTTAGTGTTATCTAGTTTCTTGTAGGCTTGGATCCTGAGCTCTCATCCGCTCGCTCACAGATCCTTGCCAGTCCTAAAGATCCAACAATCTCCGACGCGTTTTGACATGTTTTACGGGTTACTCGTGAGAACACCACCCGAGCTCCATCATCTGACACATCTGATAAATCTGCTCTCGTGACTACTACTAGCGGTCGTGGGCGAGGGGGAGGCAGACGTGGTGGTCGTGGTTATGGCCGTGATGATGGGCGTGATACGAGTGTGCCACCACTGTGGAGCTACAAGTCATATTCAAAGGAACTGCTGAAAGTTAAAAGGCAGACCAGGATCTGGGTCGTCTTATACTGCTAATGCTACCACTGACTTGGTAACAGTCCACCAACCATAAAAGAAGGTTGTGGAGAAGACGGATGAGGAATATGCACGCTTTACTCAGTTTCAGCTAACTGATCCACGACCACATCCCACAGCCACATTTGGTCATATAGGTAACCCCGCAGCATTCGCTGCCACTTCTACTCCCACCTGGGTCATCGACACTGGTGCGTCGAATCACATAACCGGTACTGCAGGTATTTTATCTTCTTATCAACCCTTTGGTAACTCCACTTCAGCCACTGTGGCTAATGAATCATCTTTTATGATTAAGGGTCGTGGTTTAGTGAACCCTACACCTTTGCTTCCTCTCACTTCAGTTCTGCACATCTCGAGTTCACCTTTCAATTTACTGTCTGTTAGTAAGATTACTCAGAATTTGCAATGATCGGTCTCATTTTATCCTGATTATTGTGTGTTTCAGGACCTTACGACGAGGAAGACTACTGGTAGGGATCGCATGGAAAGAGGAATCTACATCTTGGATGAGGTTCCTAGCCCTGTAACTTGTTCCAACATCTCTACGTCTTATTTTGATGTTCATTGCCGTCTTGGTCATCCCTCAGTGTCTAGTCTTAGAGTTTTGTGTCCCAATTTGAAGTCTGTTTTCCCTTTTCATAATGAGTCGTGTTAGTTTGCAATGTACCTGCGTATGCCATATTACCCGAGAATAAATAAAAGAGCTAGTTCCCCTTTCGAGATTGTTCATTCCGAAGTGTGGGGTTCATGTTCTGTGATTTCAACATTGGGCTTTCGTTACTTTGTATCTTTTGTGGATGATTATTCGAGAGTCACCTTTTTATATTTAATGAAGCGCCGGTCTGAATTATGTTCACTCTTTACATCATTCTATGCAAAAGTGAAGAATCAATTTAATACTACCATCTGATGCCTACGCAGTGACAACGGTGGATAACACTTTTCAAATCAGCTGTCAACATTTTTTACACAGCACGGTATCATTCGTCAGTCATCCTGCCCTGATACACCACAACAGAATGGTGTTGCAGAAAGGAAGAATTGTCACCTTCTCGAGGTGACTCATGCCATTATGTTCCATATGAAAGTACCGAAGTAATTCTGGAGTGAAGCTATACTTACGGCATGTTACTTAATCAATTGGATGCCGTCAATTGTTCTCCAAGGCCAGAACCCACACTCAATCCTTTTTCCCAATCGGTGTCTCTTTTCTCTTCTCCTTCGAGTCTTTGGTTATGTATATTATGTTCGTGACACTTGACCCCCCGTTTCAAAATTAGATGCTCGAGCTTTGAAGTGTATCTTCCTTGGGTATTCCTGAACTCAGAAGGGCTATCGGTGTTATTCTCCTGATTTGGTCGTTTTGTGGTGTCATGTAGCGTTACCTTCGTCGAGTCACAATCTTACTATCCATCTTCTGTCCAGTCACATCCAGCTCCATACCCTGTGGATGCTGATTTCTTGTTATATCGTATTACTTCAATGCAGGCTCCAGCTCCTGGTCCAGGACCTTTACAAGATGGTAAGCCTACTCCCGCGGCCTCTACCGAGCCAGTCATCCCGTCACTGGATCCAAGCTCATCCTCCCCTGAGACTGTAAGTACTGCCCCTATTGCTCAACGTAAAAGTTATAGCCAATGTCGTGACAATCCTCTTTATGTGCAATCCTATATAAGGGACTTTCTACTTCTACTTAGTGCTTAATTTCCACCCTAGATTCTGTCTCTTCCCAGGACAATACAAAAGGCAGTTACTGATTCTGGATGGCGCCGGGCTATGGCAAAAGAAATAGCAGCTTTGAAATATAATCAAACTTAGGAGCTCATTCTCCTTCTTCCCAATAAGCACGCTATTGGCTTCAAGTGAGTATACACTATTAAGGTCAACCCTGATGGCTCGTTAGCCCGGTTGAAGACTCGTTTGGTGGCCAAGGGTTATGCTCATACTTATGGCGTGGACTACTTTGATACATTCTCATATGTGGCTAAGATGACGTCTGTACGCTTGCTCATTTCTTTAGCTGCTACCCCCGGATGGCCCTTGCATCAGCTCGACGTCAAGAATGCTTTCTTACATGGAGATCTACAGGAGGAAGTTTACATGGAGCAACCTCCGGGGTTTGTTACTCAGGGGGAGAATGGAAAAGTTTGTCGCCTCAAACGCTCCCTTTATGGCCTTAAACAGTCACCACAGGCTTGGTGTGGTCGATTCAGTTCGGTGGTTCAGACGTTTGGCTTACACCAATGTGGAAAAGATCCGAGTATCTTTTACCGTCGCTCTGGACATGGATTTATTATGCTAGTTGTGTATGTTAATGACATTGTGATTACAGGAGATGACACTGTTGGGATCAGTAATATGAAGGCCTTCCTACAGAGCCAGTTCCAAACCAAAGATTTAGGGTCTCTAAAGTACTTTCTTGGCATGGAAGTGGCACAGAAGAAAGATGGCATCTTTCTCTCCCAACGGAAATATGTGTTTGACATCCTATCTGAGGCAGGGTTTCAGGGAAGCAGAGGCAGTGAGAC
>JAOTRH010000001.1:25071217-25082834 GCA_034768845.1 Heliamphora exappendiculata
ATTGAGATACTTGAAAACTAATCCTGGTAAAGGACTGGTTTTCAAGAATCATGGACACCTCAACCTAGAGGGATATTCGGATGCAGATTAGGCGAGATCTCCTAGTGATAGGCAATCAACCTCAGGATACTCTATATTTCTTGGAGAGAATCTGATTTCTTGGAGAAGCAAGAAACAGGACGTTATAGCAAGGTCAAGTGCTGAAACTGAGTACCGAGCCATGGGAATGGCAACTACTGAGGTTATGTGGGCACGATAGCTCCTAGAAGATATTGGCATGCCTATGACGAAATCTACAAGGTTGTGGTGTGATAACCAGGCAGCTATGCATATTGCTAATAACCCAGTATTTCATGAGAGGACATAGCATGTTGAAGTTGACTGTCATTTTGCTCGTAACAAGTATCAGAAGGGTATTATATCCTTGGATCGTGTGAAGACAATAGAACAACTTGCAGATATCTTTACCAAGTCATTAGTGGGTCAACGAGTTCATTATATTTGTAACAAACTAGGCATAATTGACATCTATACTCCAACTTGAGGGGGAGTGTAAGTGATATTATTAGATGTATATATATAATATCTGTAGATAGGCCCGTTAGCTATAAAGGCCCATTAGAGTTTTGCTGTACACACCTTTGTAATTATTATATATAGTGGACCTCTCCAATTGAGAGGCTAACAACAATGAAATGTAGCTTACGAGGAGAATGCATAAACTGACTTACCACACTGACAACATAAGTAATATTGGGGTGATGAACAGTAAGGTAAATTAATTTACCAATAAGATGATGATAACGACCAACATCCATAAAAATATCACCCTTGTCAAGATCAAGCTTGACAGTAGAGCTATTGGGAGTCTCAATGATTTGAGACCCAAAAACCCCGTCTCAAAGAGGAGATCAAGCACACATTTTCTCTAAAACAAGGAGATAACCTTGGAGTACAATCAACTTTAATGCCAAGAAAATAACAAAGAGTACCCAAATCCTTAGTAACAAAGTATCGCCTTAACTGGCGTTTCAGATCAACTATGCCAAGGGAATCATCATCGGAGATAAGGATATCATCAACATAGACAATCAATATAACAGTACCAGCATAATATTTGCAGACAAAAACGGAGGTAGGACGCCAAAAACCGTATGTAGGAATAACCAATTTGAACCTATCAAACTAGGCACGAGATGACTGCTTTAGTCCATACATAGCTTTAACCAGGTGGTTGCTCCATATACACTTCCTCCTAAAGATCACCGTGAAGAAAGAAATTTTTAATATCAAGCTAATACAACGGACAAGAACGACTAACCACAATAGAGAAAAGGATCCCAACAGAGTTAAGGCAAGCCACTGAAAAAAAACTCCAAATAATCAACACCATCGGTCAGAGTGTATCCCTTTGCATCTAAGCGTGCCTTAAGACACTCCGCAGAACCATCTGAAAGATAGTTTACTATATATCCAGCAACAACCCACTATTTTCTTCCCAGGTGAAAGAGTTGTTAGCTCCCATGTCTGAATCGCATGAAGAGCACGCATCTCCTCGTGCATAGCAAGTTTCCATCCAGACAATAACAGAGCCTGCTTATTGGAAGAAGGAATAGAAATAGATGACAAGGTAGAAGTAAAAGAATGAAAACAAGAGGAAAGGCGATCATAGGACACGAAGTTAGCAATGGGGTGTTGAGTACATGTACATTTACCTCGACGCAAAGCAATAAGTAAGTCTGTAGAATCAAGAAGGGGAGGATGTTGATGCAAGAACCTCCGCCGCAGAAGATGAAGATTCTGGCTTATAAGATACGACGGGCCTATCTCCAAATAGCTTATATACCTGCAGAGAAAAGTTAGATGATGAAGAAGGTGGTGGCAAAGAGAGGGGTAGAGAAAGAGTGGGAGAAATGGAAGACTCCCCCTCCCTACAGCAAATGAGATCAGAACAGAGTGTTTGACTCGATGGAGCAAAAAAAGGAGTTGACTCAAAGAAAGTAACATCAGCACTAACAAAGTAACTTCAAGACTCTGGATGATAACGATATCCCTTTTGAGTATGGGAGTGCCTAATAAAAACACACTTACGAGCACGATGAGAAAAATTATCAAGACGTGGATCAAGATCGTGCACAAAGGTAGTAAAACCAAAAACCCGAGGAGTCACTAGAATGTGGAGAATTAAGATATAACAACGAAAAAAGAGATTAACGATCAAGAACAAAAGGTACGCGATTCATGATATAAGATCCTGTAAGAATGGCATCACTCCAAAAAAAAACTTAGGAACTCGTACATGAAAAAACAAAATACGAGCAACATCTAACAAATGACGATACTTACGTTCAACAACACCATTTTGTCGACACATATGAGTACAACTAGTCTGATGAATAACATCACGATCAAGACAAAATGAATTAACAGTAAATTGCATATATCCCAAAGCATTATCAGACCGAATGATCATAAAACACTTACCAAACTGGGTGAAAGTTTCGTTAAAGAACATAAAAAGAATAAAAGAGAACTCAGATCTATGTTTCAACACAAAAATTACCATGTTATGCGAGAGAAGTCATCAATAAAGTAACAAAATAAGAATATCCATTAATATTTAAGTGCGAGAAGGACCCGGATGTCCGTATGGACTACATCAAAAGATTTTGACTGACGATGATAACTACTTGAAAAAGTACTATGATGATACTTTTCTAACAGACAAGTTTCACACTCAAAACTAAACATAAGACTCAAACTTGGAATAGCCAATTTAAGCTTAGCCACATATGGATGACCCAAATGAAAATGCCACTAAAGGAGAGAAATCGTAGCACTTAAAGCAAATGAAAAAGCATGATCAGAATCAAGATAATATAGACCATCTTTCTCATGCTCCAAACCAATCATCTTTTAAATCTTGAGATTCTGAAAGACATAAGAAGTAGGAGAAAATGTTATCGAATAATGCAAAGATTTGGTTAATTGACTAATTGAGTAAATTAAATGAAAAATCAGGCACAAAAAGACTATAATGTAAGGCCAAAGAAGAAGAGAGATGAAAAACACCATTTCTGCATACGGGCCAAGAGGAGCCATTGGATGAGACAATATGATTTGTAATATGAGTCATTAGAGAAAAAGGAAGCATTACCAGACATGTGAGAGCTAACGCAAAAATCAAGAACCCATGATGGAGGTGTAAGAGTTGCATATGCAATTATTACCTAAATTGGCTAAAGTAGGAATAGAAGAGGGCAAATCAAAGTGCGATGGCTAGGTGTTTATGCTACTCAGGTATTTTCGGCACCTATAGGTTTGATTCCAAGCAGCAAAACCAACGAAAAACTTTGCAATTAGTTTATCACCAAACTAGGATTTTAAGTTTCAAAAAAAAAATGAAAAACACCTTAGATAGATTCAAAAAAATCTGCAATAATCACCGAATTCACCAGGAGATTGAGACAATTCAAGCCATATAGTCGCAATTAAAGTGTAAAGAAAATAATTTAGGGTTTTTGGGTAAAGAGAAGAGAGAAGAAATTAGGGTTTGGAAACATAATCTGTCCCCTCCATAACATCTATTTATATAAAATGAATATACGACATAATGACAAAAATACCCTTAATACAAAAAATAAGGACTCTAACACTCTCCCTCAAGCTGGTCAAAAATGCCCAGCTTGAGAGACAAGTGAAAAAAAGACTAACGAAACGAGTTTGGTGAAGATATCACCGATCTAATCTCCCGACCGAATGTAAGGAGTGACAATCCGTTTTTGCAGCAACAAGTCCCGGATGAAATGACAATTAACCTCAATATGCTTGATCCGCTCATGAAAGACTGGATTATTTGCAATAAAAACTGCGGCCTGGTTATCACAAAACATTTGCATTGGGGTAGGAGTAAGTCCAAAATCAAGCAGAAGAGAGTGGACCCACAACATCTCAGAGACAGTATGGGCCATGGCACGATACTCAACCTTAGCACTCGAGCGAGCGACCACAGACTGCTTTTTACTCCGCCAGGTAACAAGATTCCCACCAACGAAAGTACTGTATCCCGAAGTCAACCGTCGATCAGAACGACTACTAATCCAATCAGCATCACTAAAGCCATCAATAGATCAAGTGGTCGCGGGCTGATATAATAGGCCGCGAGCAAAAGCACGCTTCAAATACCTCAAGATACGACAAACAGCATCATAATGAGGTTAACGAGAAAAATGCATAAATTGACTAACCACCCCAACGGCATACGTAATGTCGGGACGAGTCACCGTGAGATAAATGAGTTTACTAACAAAGCGACAATAGTGACCAACATCAGAAAAGAGAGCCCCAGATCATCATCAAGTTTCACGGTGGCATTCATAGGAATATCAGCCAGACGAGCACCAAGAAAGTCCGTCTCATAAAGAAGGTCAAGAACATACTTGCGTTGGGATATAGAGATGCCGCGAGAGGAACGAGCAATCTCAATGCTAAGAAATGAACGAAGTAGACCCATGTCTTTGGTATGAAATTGTTGAGCCAAATAACGTTTCAATACGGCAATACCAGCCGAGTCATTACCGGAAATAATAATGTCGTCGACATAAACGATCAATACAATAGTACCAGCCGAAGAATAATGAGCAAATACGGAATGATCGGAGGAAGATCGCCGAAAACCATACTCAAGGACAACAGAACTGAAGCGGTCAAACTAGGCACGTGAAGATTGCTTCAAACCATAGAGAGCCTTGGGTAAATGACAAACAAGATTCTCACTGCCAGGCACAACATAATCAGGTGATTGAGCCTTATAGACTTCTTCCTGTAGATTACCGTGAAGAAATGCATTCTTAATATTAAATTAATCTAAAAGCCAAGAACAACTAACAGTAACGGAGAGGAGAATGCGAACAGAATTAAGGCGAGCCACTAGTGAAAATGTCACCAAATAATCAACTCCATAGGTTTAAGTGTAGCCTTTGGCCACGAGACGAGCCTTAAGACATTCTATAGACCCATCAGGAAGACATTTAATGGTATATACCCAACGATAACCAACAGTGTGTTTGCCATGAGGAAGAGAGATAAGCTCCCAAGTGTGATTCTGATGAAAGGCACTCATTTTCTCATCCATAGCTTGCTTCCAACCAGAGACAGACAGAGCCTGCTTATAAGAAGTAGGAAGAGAAACATCAGACAAGGCAGTAGCAAAGAAAAGAAAGCAAGAACATACGCGAGAATAACAAAAAAACTGAGTAATAGGGTGTTGAGTACAAGTATGTTTACCTCGACATAATGCGATGGATAGGTTATCATCACGAGATGATGATGAGAGCAAAGCAAGAGCCTTTGACGGAGAAAATGTTGGGTTTAGGCCAAAAGAAACAATTGGTCGATCGCGAGAGCGCTGATATACCTGCAAAGGGCAAGACGAGGGCAACAACATAGGAAGAGGTAAAGTCGTAGACTCCCCCTCACGGCAAGAAAGGAGGTGAGGGGATAACGCTTCACTAGAAGAAGAAAAAAAGGAAGTAGATTCAAAGAAAGCGACATCAGTACTAACAAAGTAGCGATAAGGCTCATGATACCTCTTTTGAGTCCTAGAGTAACCGAGAAACACACATTTACGGGCGCGAGGTGAAAGCTTGTCAAGGCCGGGATCAAGTATATGAACAAAGGCAACACAACCAAAGACGCGAGGAGTAACAACGAAAGGAGATGAAGTAGGGTATAAGAGGGAGAAAGGAGACTTTTGAAGAAGAACAATGGAAGGCATACGATTTATGAGATGACAGGCAGTAAGAACAGCGTCACCCCAAAAATGTTTCGGGACATGCATGTGGAAAAGAAAGGTACGAACAACATCTAGTAAATAATGATGCTTACGTTCAGCAACACCATTCTACTGAGATGTATGAGGCTATGAGCACAACTAGTCTGATGAATAATACCACGATTATCACAAAAAGAAGCAACAACAGACTGCGTGTATTCTAAGGCATTATTAGATCAAAAAACCTTAAGACGCCGACCAAATTGTGTAAAAATCTCATTATAAAACTTAGTGAGAATATAAGACAACTCAAATCCATGTTTCATCAGGAAAAGCCAAGTCATACGTGAAAAATCATCAACAAAGATAACAAAATACGAATAGCCATTAACTGTAGAAGTGCGAGAAGGTCCCCAAATGTCCGTGTGAACTACATCAAAAGACTCAGACGCACGACTATGACAACTACGAGAAAACGAACTACGCTGATGCTTGCCGAAATGACAAGCGTCACATTCGAAACTAGACACGGAAGGTAACGATGGAATGGCTAACTTCAATTTTTCCAATGATGGATGACCAAGGAGAAGATGCCACTTAAGTGGAGAGACAGAGACACTCAATGCAGACGCAGGGGAACGAGATGATGGTGCAGTATCCAAGTAGTATAGGCCATCCTTCCCATGCCCCAAACCAATTATCTTTAAGTCTAAAGATCTTGAAACACACAGGAATAAGGAGAAAATATTATAGAACAATTCAAAGTTTTAGTTAATTGACTCACAGATAACAAATTAAAGGGAAAATCTGAAACAAAAAGACTCGAAGATAAAAACAAAGAAGAGGGGAGATGAAGTACACCCTGCCTATGAACTGGACGAGACAAGCCATCGGTTAAGACAATATGATGGTGAGCACGAGTCAAATTAGAAAACAAGGAGCAATTACCAAACACATAAAAGGTGGCACCAGAATCTATGACCCAGGTGAAAAAAGAAACAACAACACGTGGTACCCAAGTTTGCTAAAGTAGCAATAGAAGTGGAAGGATAAGCAGTGCGCAAAGTCTGAACCAACTCACTAAGCTGGGCGGTGAGTATGCCATGAGAACCAGATGAAAGTGCGTCTTGACTACTGGACGATATAGATGGTGGATACTAGAGAGTTCCTTCAGTTACATAATGCGCAGAATTTGGCTTGCCATATTTTTTCCAACAATAGGGTTCTGTATGATTAGTGCCACCACAATGGTTACATATCCGATCACCCCAATGACCGGATCGTCTGCCCCCACGGAGCCACCTCAAGAAGAACGACCACCATGACCACCATAACTGTTACTACGACCGCCACCAGTAGAGACTAGAGCAGAAGCTTCAAAAATAGGAAGAGGAGATCACAGAGCAGTAGATGAATGACCCAAAGACGAACATAAGAGCTGAGAATATGCATTAGCAGCACTAGGTAAAATCTCACTGACCAGAATCTGATCTTTGAATCCCCGCAAGTCAGGATCCAAACCGAAAAGAAAAGAGGCAACTATAAAATCCTCCCAATGGCGTCTCTATTCCACCAAATCTGTGGTGAGAGGAAGATATTGCAACAATTGATCCCGCAAGTTCTTCATATTGCTATAATATTCAACTAAAGGCTTACCAAACTGCTTAGTGGTGAAAATCTGATCATAAAACTCATAAATGCGAGAAACATTACTCTAGGTAGAGAAAGAATCAGCAAGAGAATCCCAAATCTTTTTCGACATATCATAGAACTCAACGTTAGTGGCAATATGGGACTCCAAACTATACCACAACCAACCCATAATCACCGAGTCTGTACTTTCCAAGTCTACAAGTTTAGAGTCACCGGCTGCCGAAAGAAGATCGGTAATATAGCTCAATCGTCTCTTCCCTTTAAGAAAAACTTTAAATGCATTGGCTCAAACCAAATAATTCAGTCCATTTAAACGCTTAGATGTAACACAATGGGGCAAGTTATCATCTTTACGGTCAGAAGATTTTGTTTCATCCATGGTGAACAGTAACAAACAAATATGAAGACAAATATGAATCTAAAAAAAAAAACTAGGAAGCAATCCAAACAGAATGGAGCCAAAAGAGATAACAGTGTTTTTGCCCCAACCAAAGAGATGCACAGCCAAATAGGGCCAGCCAAACAGCAAGCCAAATAGAGGGATCCAAACAGAGATGCAATACCAATCTATGAAGGCGAAACAATGAATCAAGTCAAAATCACGCGCCGACTGAGATCATCAATACCGATCGTTGGACCAAAGATCACGACCAAGGGAATCGGAGCAAGGCAAGCCAAATCAACAACCAACAACCCAATCAACCTCCGACTGATTGTGAAGAGCACTATATGATCGTGGGTCGTGACGAGCAACAAATGCGACCAAAGATTGCATGCGGGAACCAGATCGCAAACAAATCAAAGAGGATGAACACCATCAAATCAACATAGATCCAAGCAAGACATGCATAGTCGGCACTGAGAGAGGAGACCTGGACCATCGAAAATCATGAAAGCAGCGCAAGAAGAAGATCTGGTGGGTATGGTTTGCCGACAATTAGGGTTTTTGACAAAAAAAGCTCGAACCAAGTCTCAAGCAAGGTAAAACCTCTGTAAAATCTCTATAATCACCACAAGGCTTAGATGAAGTCGTCCATGTAGTCGTCCATGTGTCGTTACGCTGATGTTATTGTACGGTAGATGATGTCAGTACGCTGTTTTTACCTCACTGCGCGTTTCCGATTAATAAGGATAGTTCTAAGGTTGGAGTGATGCCTTGATACCAAGTTAAAGTGTAAAGAAAATAGTTTAGGATTTTTGGGTAAAGAGAAGAGAGAAGAAATTAGGGTTCGGAAACTTAATTTGTCCCATCTCCCTTATATCTATTTATATAAAATGAATATACGGCACAATGACAAAAATACCCTTAATACATAAAATAAAGACTCTAAGAGTCGCCTTCGATCGACATTGTGTACAGCTGATGATGTTATGTTGACATCATTGTCCGACTGGTGAAGTCAGCACGCCAAGAACACCCAAAAACTGATTTTTGAGTTTTGCAACTTTATTTAGGGTTTGATCGAATTGATCTAATACCAAGTTGAGTGGTAAAATATAGATTTAGGGTTTGAAAGAAGAAGATGAGGAAGAAAGATCGAGAAAAAAGGAGAAACTAATAATAATCTAACACGATTAATCAACCCTTACACTCCACGTGAATATATATTACTAGCATCAAAAGACAAATTACAAACATACCCTAAGTAGCACAAACAAACTCTAACATCCTACTTTGAAAAAAATAAACATCACTGGATTAGTTGTCAGATTTTTTATAATGTGGACAAGATATTTCACGGGAGCTCTCTTGGGCATTTTTGCTTTGGCCTCCTTTCCATACCCTTTTGTTTGTAGGATAGTGGTGTTTCAGTCATGCTGGCCCTCCCCCTCATTTATGGAGTTTCAAGTGAAGGATGTGTGACCCTTCAATTATTGAATTTTGAGTTTCATCTTTCTTTTGATCTGAAATTCGTGGCTCTCATTAAGAAAAAGTTGAACTTTACCACCTTTGCTAACCTGAAATCTATTAAAATCTCTTTAACCATAAAAAGTAACTTTCCTCTGTATGAGTATAACAAATAATAAGCACAATCGAACTGGAAAATTCAAATTTCATATTTCAAAAGAAACCATATGAATGTACCTCTTCAAGAACTGCTTTAACTTGACGGAGTTTTTCAGCATGTTCGATGTCTTCTGCTTCGCTATCGCTTTCACGACCAGGTCTAGAAGATATTAAATTTTGACAATAGCTCAGAAACATGTATTAAATAAGAAAACTTACTGTGAATTCTATATTCACCACTAAACATGACCCAGAGTAGCATAAGTAGACTGAGAAGGCAAGAAGGCAGTTTTTATTAATTGGAAGGCAGCTTTTAATGATTGAAATACATGTTTTGTTACAACTTCTGAAAGTTATATGTAACATGTAATAAATAATGATGAGAAGGAAGCAAACCAAGTCTGCACATACGGAATAATACCTAGAGCGTGGTACCAGAATTCTTGTGGCATCTAACAAGTCTTGCAACTGAACAGCACTTTTAAGTTTTGTCTGCCAAAAGGATGAAGAAGAAAAAAACTAAAAAAACGCAACATTTACGCACACAAAATTACAATGAAAGGAAAAGCAGCACCTCAGATCTAGGGCGACCTCCATTGTATTTTAACATCAAATTTAACAGCTTCTCTTCAGTAACTTTCAACTTCACCTTCTGTTTTGGTGTTCTATCACCACTGCCAAACAAAGACGATGACACTATAGAGTACAAAAACAAGGAATGCCCCAAAACAAACCTAAATAAAAGGTTATATCTTACTGACGAATAACAGCAATCACACAGTGTAGTTCTTCAGACTGCCCAAATGTGCCAATAATCCCACTTCCCTGACGAGTTAGTCCCTCAGAAGGCTGAACCGGTTCTTTTACTTTCCATGGTAGAGTTGGTGGAATCGTTGAAGAAAGATGGGGAGCTTTTGCATCGAGAAACATCTTCCTCAACACACAAGCAGCATCATCATAATACCTGTAGTTCGGAATAGAAGTGTTAAGTTGAGAGTATTATTGTATTTTTAGTATTTCTTGATTCTAATATAAATAACAAGTGAAAGGGTGTAAACCCTAGGTTGTTGTGCTCTCATTCATTGTTATTCTGATTCTCTCTCTTCCTCATTTTCTCTCACACTCTCTCCAATAATTCTAACATGGTATCAAAGCTCGATCCTATGTAAACTTCTTAGCAATTCGTGATTGTTTTCGTTTCTCATTTTTTCTGATTTCAAAACTGTAAAAAAAAAACAAAAAAACAAAAAAAAAACTTTTTTCTTCCTTGATGGTCGTCTGGGTCCCTACACTTGATTTGTGATTTTTTTCAATTTTTTCCATGCTTGTTTCATAATTTTTTCCAATTTTTTCAAAATTTTGGCGCCGCTAGGGTTTCTCTGTCATCCCACGATTGCGTCAGTTTCTGCTTCAATTGATGGCTTGTTTCTCCTTCATGGGTGCCAACTCAGTGTGCAAGAGGCTCGAATCAACCCTCTTTGATGTTTTGGGTTGATTTCAAGCTCGGGTGAAGGTTTTTTGCTGGTCGACTGTTCGCGTCTGGCCTTTTTTTCGCTCGGCTTGTTTCTTTTGGCTATGTTTAGTCTTCTTCAGAGGGTTTTGGCACATCCCTGGGTGCTTAGTTGCAGATTTCCAACCGTTTCTTAGTTTTGTTTCCCAATTTGCTGCAATTGGTATGCGATTCTGTTTTTTACTGGTACTATAGTGGTTCGAATCTACTTGGTTTGCCTCTGTTTACAGTCCATTACTCCTCTCTGTTGCATTCTACTTGTTTTTGGTTTTTCATAACCATGTCTGATACCGGAAAGCCTTCTAGTAGTCATGAAACTACTGGATTGACTCGTTCAAGGACTTCTACTGATAATCCGTCCCTTCATATTAGTCATGTCAAGCTGGACGGTAGCAACTATTTAATTTGATCGCGTTCCTGTAGTTTAGCCATCGCCGCTCGCGGTATGTCTAAGTATATCACTGGTGAAACCACACAGCCCACAATCATTGGTTCTTCTCGCACACGTTGGATAGAGGAAAATGCCCTTGTTATGTCCTGGTTGTTACACTCTATGCAGCCCTCCATTAGTCGCAGTTTCTTACTTCTGGATACTACACATCAGATTTGGTCCGCTGCTGCTCAGATTTATTCACAGACTGGCAATGATGCCCAGTTGTATGAGTTGAGGAAG
>JAOTRH010000001.1:25082934-25101159 GCA_034768845.1 Heliamphora exappendiculata
GAGAGAGAGAGAGAGAGAGAGAGAGAGAGAGAGAGAGAGAGAGAGAGAGGGGGAACCTCAGATAATGGAATGCCGCCAGCAGTTACAAATTCATCCTTAAATTGACCCTTCAACATCAAAGATTATTAAAAAAAAATATCAAAAGGAGAGAAAATAAATTTTTGAAAACTGAAATGAAGAAACATACCTTCCCTTTCACTCTAAATGAACATTGCTTCAACTGCGAAGTAACAGATAATAATGCGCTATTCGAAATAGAAGCCCACAAGATATCAACATTTAAATCCTGCATAAGAACATATAAAGTCATTATATGAGAGCAAACTTCCACTTGGAGAAGCCAACATATGATCTTTCAACATGAACAATCAAACCACCTCACGATCTAAGATATATTTCCAAAATCTCTTCACAAGGCCAAGTTCCATAGGATATGAATTCAGCACTTTTTGTTTCTGCATTGGGTGGAAGCACAAATATTCTTAGTAAGACAACAATCTATTTTCGTTTCTCGCACAGTAACATATATAAGGTAAAAGGTTGAGTAGAATTAATTGGAATGTGTCCCTAAAGAAAAATGAAAAGATCTATTTGGAGCAAGAGTCTTGGATATCAAATTCCAAGAGGCTTCTTCGTACTTGCCCTTAAAAAGCAAGTTAAACTTCCGCGGCACTTCTACACTATCATATTTAAAATCTAACAACTGCAAGAACCTTGCTTAGGTTTTTTGTATCAGGCTTTATAAGAAAATACCAGTTTCTATGCAATCCATTTACCTGAAGAAAAAAAAACAGTGCCCGACAACTGAGTAACACATTCACTTTCTTAAAAAAGGGGAGTCGTACTTGATCAATATAAATTTCAATTATACTAGCTTTGCAAGTGATAATTAGGATTGGAGAACTGAATTACCGCAGATTGATTCTTGTGCTCAATGAGGATGGACTTCACATCTTCAATATGAATATTAGGAATAAAATCCACGCATAGTGTCCCTGAACCAGCATGGTCTCAAGTTGAAGATCGACAAACTTAAAAAATAAGAATTATTCTGCTGCTTTTGATAAAAGTTTTCTCCTAAATGAAATATTAGCCGTCCTACACTTCAGCATAGAAAATATAAAACTATTTCTCTACCTTTATAATTCGAACTGAACAGATGAAGGGCTCCCCAAGCAGATAATCGAAGGATTACTGGTCCACTCAGTCCCCAGTGTGTGACTAACACGGGTCCAACCTAAAATTGTAAAAGATACGGTTATGTGTGCATACTCGTAATTTACGGATAACCAAAATAGAAGAGCATGCCTGTGTAAGTTCTGGTATACTCCTCCCAACATTTTCTAACTTTAATTTTGCTTTGACTTTAGGGAATGTAACCTGGACATGAAAGATAGAATATCAACAAGTGACCAATCAACGAGAAGAACTACAAAAAAACATGTGTTTTATTATAATACTAAATTCTTTCTTGCAAGAATTAAGAACGATATAAGAACATTTTTATATGGTTAAGAAATTATAATCATTAATGGAATGCTTTGTAGCATAAGGGAAAAAACGAATAAAGCCAATGATAACTTCAAAGTTCATGAATTCAAAAGTTTGTCACATTAATAGAAGTAACCACGAACCAACATGTCCTTAAGAGGGAAAGGAGGATGAACAAATAAAATCCCACTAAGAAGAAGTTATAGTGGTCATATTTTTAAAAAAAATAAAATTTATTGTAAACGGCATTGTAGGAAACCATTAATTCTACCTAGATGATTACAAGATAAAAATAAGAAAAAATGAATTTAAGGTAGATAGAATTACAAGATGAAAAACCTCATAAGCTACATTAAACAAGCATGGTAAGTAAAACTATATACAAGTTCTTAGAATACTCGCAACAATGTGTGGAGACTAGGTGATCAAGTAGTTGGAGTGGGCCCTATGGGATGATGGCAGGCACTTCGAGTGCCAGAGATCACTGAAGATAGAGGATGATATAATTGAGCACCTGCAGGAGGGGAAAGGCGGTAGTAGGTGGACCCTTTAGAAAGGATTGTACAATGAAAGACAAAGTTAATAGGTTGTAGCATGTGGACCCCTAATAAAAGAACAATGATTGCTCTGACACATAATCCAAGATATCACATATTGGTCCATAGTCACACCATCAGATGCTGTTCTGACACCGGACAAGATATTTATTAGTATTGGTGCGGGCAATCCCGAGACTTGGATAGAGTACTCGGATTAGTCCAATAGGCTCCGGATGCTGAAGAAACTAAGATATAAGTTTATCGGTAGGAAGGAAAAAAAATATGTTCGGCATGGAATAGAAGTTGTGGATCGCTTCTATCCCATTGATGTGTGGACAGACTACAAAGACACGTTGTTAGGAAATATAAGAAGTATTCAGGAGGGGGCTCTATACTTAGTGGCAGGTGTATTTTAAAACTGTTTAGTTCACTTCTTTTATGGGGTATTTTAACCTCTCATTGTTATCTGTAATGTTCAGAATAATAGAGGTGGACGATATAAAAACTCGTGTGGTGGAAAGTGTATCAACTAGTGATTTCACTTCAATGGAACTTGTATTGCTTAATTTATTTTATCAATTGAAATTAAGATACGGTCATAAGATTATAAAGGTGGATAAGATTTTAATAAAATATTCACCATTATGTGCTCCCAACGGCAGTGGGTTGGTCAGAGTAATATGTATATGACCGGAGATTATATGGCAATGACAGTCTACAGGCTTATTTTGTATTCTCTGTAGATTATCAGTGTGAGTTAATTTATTATGGAAATGGATATTGTTCTATTAATGATAAACAGGTCCCATGGGTGGTTAAGTATCGTCTGAAAGAATCTAATATCAAAAGGGGTGTTACGTATTGTAAAATGAAGGAATATTTGAAGTATTCTACAAGTGAGATGTCGAAAGATACTGTAATGAGACCGTCGTCGATCAATGTGATGTCAAAAAAATACAGTAAATAACATGTTGATGTGTGGCACTGTGCTCCTGGTAGTGCTGTTCTAATTCTCTCCCAGTCCATGTTTGTGTTCATCGAAGAGGAGGAACAATTTTTTGATTGGAGGTTTTAGAGAATGTGGATCAGTCATAGATGAACACAGAGCTCGTCCCAGTGTGTCCGAAATTGATATACACAGAGATGGAGTTGGTATTACGGAGGTGGATCCTGGACCGTCCGTTTCTAAGGTTGGAGTAAGGAAAGATGAAGTGGAGAGGAGAGGTTCTGTTATTATGGACCCTCAAAAACTTTTCAATATATTAAGAAATGTAATAATGAGTGTTAAAAATAGTGATGAGAGTAAAGAGGTCATTACAGATAATAAGGGAACTATTGTAAGTAAATGAGATGTTCAAACATTTTATTTTCACAAGTAACAATTCACAATTAACATTTAATAAAATTTAATATAATTTTTTATTAATAAATTCATAGATTACATTAGATTCTGCCCACTCTTTAAAGAGTGGTTCAAGATTAATATCCTTGTGATAGGACATATTGCGATTACATAAAACAGTACAAGGAATACCGCCTTTACACCTTGTTTTTTTACGGTATTTTTCATTAATAACATAGTCTCTTTGTGCAAAATAAAATGTTAACTATCCAAAAATTGGTAAAGAATGGAACCATTCGAGTGGGATGAATTGATCAACCTTGATGATCCCTTAACTCGACTCTCTCTCCAAAGCACTGGTCATCAGGAGATCTTGAGCTGGGATCCTAGGTCATGCTCCCAAACTATTTTGTTTTGTACAAGTGGGGGTTGTTTAGTCCGTTTGAGGAGAATGTCCCACTTGCTTGGATATGTGAGCTAGCAAGGACAGGTTGTATTGCTATTGGGCGATAGAGTTATAGACTTGATCCTTGCTCATGTGCAAGCAATTAGTATAAGTTTAGTGCCATAGCTTGACATGTAGGTGGCATGAACTCGCCTTTGTTGTTGTAGTTCTCTCTTGAGGAAGGCCAAGGCCCAAGCCCGTCATTAACACACGTGTCTAATCATCAGGTTGACACATGGTGATCAATATTGATGATTGACATGACATGGTCCATGTGGCAACTAGATGTCCAGATCCACACTCCAACCCGCAATTGACAACACAAAAGTTTCAATAAACTGTTGCATTGAAACTTGACATTTGACAGTGGAGGCAATATCTCCGGTCACAAAAACAAGGTACAAGACCATCCTAATATTTTTTGTACACTAATCGTAGAATCATGCATTGGCTGGATTGCACATATCAATCTGGGAATTATCTCTTCATAAAAAATTAAAAACCTTTATGTAACATCTTTATTTTATTTTTTAACATTGGTACAATTTTATATTCGCTTCATGAACTATATAAATATCACCTTATATCGAAGGTATATAACAATTTACCAACCTCTTTCATCAAACATGATCATGATTCATATATAAAAAGAAAATAATGCAAAAATGGAATAGTAATAGAAAGATATCAGTCAGTTAAAAGACCATTACCCCAGACAATTCTGCTAACTTGAGATCCTCAATCTTGAAAGTGAACAAGCTTGGTACTGGTTCTACAATAGAATGGCCAAGTTGAGTAGCAAGAGTATACCCCTGGAACACATACAATGGAATTTACCAACACAGACATCTAAGCAGTGTAGAATACTTTGTCAATAAACAAATAACAAATAACAGCCTACCTGCCTGCTACTACCACTTGCAACTAAAAGATAATCAGCTTCAACATAGTCCACATTGTCAACTGTATGCTTCTCAATCTTCAGAAGGAACTTCCCACCAGAAGTCACAGATGCATTCGTAACTACTTTTCCAGTCTGTAGTAAAACTGATCGACTCACAATTCAAAAATTAATTTTCGAAACTATCTCTAAGCTAAAAGTATCAATTTTCGAAACTTGCCTCACAAATTTCAAGAGTGAATTAAGAAAATTGAAAAGTATTAAAAAGTATTTTTGGTAATTTGTTATATCCAAATAGCTTAATTAAGATTGGATGGTTGTTATTTTAATTTGATATACGAAACAAAGTTTATATTATTAATTACAATTCTTTAAACATGTTATTGCCCCGGCCAAAGTCGAAATCCTAGCTTCGGCCTTGGGTCCATCCCCCACGCTCCCCAAGCAGCCGCCTTCGCAAAAACAACAAGAACAAAAAACAGGGCAAAAAATAACCTCCCAAAAAAGATATATAAATGAACTGTGCAGTAAATAGATTAAGTGAAGTTACATGAACGTTGGACAATGCCATCCAGTATTGAGTACAAAGGCATACCTCCTCTCTGCTTTGCTTCAAACAAAAGACAATCGACTACAGAAGCCGAGCTGTTACTGACAGGAAATACCCTTCCATCATCCTCAGTCTGACACCAGAATAGCAGTACTCAATTGTAATTTGGTAGCATAAATGCCTAAATCCAATGCATAATATTGGAAAAGAAAATCATTAACAACATACACAGGATACAAGAAAGGACGCATTAATATGTAGTTTGTAAGATGACCTTCAGTTCCACCCCATGATCAGAAAACCAAGAAACGGTATCCTTCGGACCATGCATATTGAAGAAAGAGCCTCTAAGTTCCTTGTTACCCCTAGGATAATGTTCTGCCAAGATCTTTGCACACACAAAGTTCGTGTTATGAACATCATAAGCTAAAGTAAATAGTTTATTTAAAGAAATAAGAAATACCCAACTGATCTTAAAAGGGGCAGATTGAGTTAATTGGGACAGAAATCCACAAATGTTATGAACATATTGGAACTGTTTACTTCAGTTTCATGTATAATTATTCAAGTATTAAGAAGTTCCATCATGTTTGAAGTTTCTCATTTCAACAGGGTTGAACCAACAAATTCTTACAACATAAATATACAGAAAATTTACAACCCCATAACAAGCTCACCAAATTATCAGAACAATGTCCATTTGTCACGTTGCATCGGCCACCTCCAGAAATCTTTACCTTCCAAGCATAACATCAACCTTTTCAACAAATTTACAATAAACCAAAAAAACAAATTCCCATAATCCATGTATGCACAATAAATCAAAATTATACAATCCAAACAATACAAACCTTTGACAAAGGCTTCCCTTTTTCAATAACCATCACGTTCAGATTGGGTGCCATAGTTTTAGCCCTAATTGCTCCATAAATTCCAGCTGCTCCGCCCCCAACCACCACCAGCAGGTCCTTGCTTGACTACACACCAATTAATACGGATACATTAGCCAGAAAAAAAAATGTCACAAGTGGTTCGATCCTTGTTTTACACATAGATACATATATGTCTGATAAAAAAAATAAAAAATAAAATACCCCTTGAGCGAAGAAGGTGGTAGTTCCATTGTATCTTCTTTTCTTAGGAGAGAAGATGAAAAAGCCATGGTTACTGGGGAGCGTTGAAGGCTTGGAAGAAGCCCTAAAATGATGAATGAAACGAGGGAAGGCGAAGCTCATTACTGAATTACAAGAGGCAATTTGGGACCCCCGATGGTTATCCAGGGAGAACATAAAATGCCGTCCCTTTTGTCTATGCGAAGGCCATGACTGCGAAGGTCACTTAAGTTTAAAATGCTATATAAAAATAAATTTCAAATTAGTTATAAAAAATAATTTTAATTTTTTACATAAACTCAATACACCTAAAGAGCGGATGACACTCCCCATGTGGGGAGAGGCGGCAAGGTACAAAGAGGGGATGAGAGAGGACCGACCAAAGTCGTGAGCGTCGTGTCGATCGGTGGTGGCTAAGCCTGTGTGTTTGGCTTGCCTTAAAAATTAAGTTTTTTTTTAATTTTTTTATAAAAAAAAAAAATTATTTAATTTGTCTTAGTTTAGCTTTTTAACTTTTTAACTTTTTAATTTTTTTTTCTCACAAAAAATTATAATTTGACATATATTTTTTATAAAAAAATCAAAAAACCTAAAAATTATTAAAAAAGACTAATCCAAACACAGGCTTAAATTGGAGAAAAATAAGTGGGACCTATTTGGGTAAATAACTAATTAATTTATTTGCTTGTTAGTAAATAAGTTAAAATACAAATAAGTTACTTAGTTTGTGTGACAATTGACTTATTTATTTATTTAACTTATTTTTGCTTAAATAAGTTACTCAATTTGGCTTATTTTGACTTTTTTGCTTAAATAAGTCATTTTATTTGACTTGTTATTTGACTTATTAGCTTATTTGTTTATTGGTTTCAAATTTAATTTATTTGACAAATCAAACGACGTAATTTATTTATTAATTTATAAGCTAAATAAACCAATAAATCATGTTACCCAAAGGGCCAAGGATTATGATTTTAAAAAAAATTTATTTGAATATTTTCTCTAATGATAATTTTACATTAACAAAAGAACAGTGAGTGCATTTAAGAATTTTGCGTGTATTGTACATCAAACTTATTTATAAAATTATTTAAAATTCAAAATAAATAATTTAAATTTACTTAAAATACAACTCACATTACCATTCCTTTTAGATTGTGAATAGTTTTATGGGTTCTTAATATTTATGCATATTTAGAGGTTGATTGGCAACTTAAGTTTTTTAATTTTTTTAAAGTTAAATTTGCCCCAAAAATAACTCATTCGACAAAAAACAAAAAAATTATATTAGTTACTCATTTAGGATATTTGGTTCTTACTAAAAATCTAGTGTTAATTTGTATATGCTTATGAAGCGTTAAATAATTTTTAAGTTGATTCTAAACATGTTTTCTTAAAATCAAAAGGCAACATCTTGACAAAGAATAAAATAAAGACATTAATTGCTAAAATAATATATTTAACCTCCTACTCCCTTCTAAAAAAAAAATACTCATGTTTGATAAGTTATTTAATATCAATACGAACATATATAATCGTTATAATCAATCATAAAAATGAATATAATTTTTAATTTGAATAGAAAATAACAAAAAATAATTTTTACCCAATCATTTAATTTTAAAAAACTAAGTTAAAAGGTTAATTTAACAAGTAACTTCTTTTGAACTTAGGCTATGTTTGGTTTAATTTTTTTAGTAGTTTTTTGTTTTTTTTTGGTTTTTTATGAATTTTTAAAAAATTTTAAGTTAAATTTTTATTTTTTCGATTCATCGTAATAAAACAAATGTAAAAGTATAAACGTTTTAGAAAAAAATTTAAAAGTTCACTAAAACAGAAAAAAGCTACATAAAAGCCTTAAAGTTGCTTGTTTGTCTTATTTGAAATTTTTATATGTTTTTTGGATAATTAGTGAAAAGTCCAAACTTTGGTTTTTGTAATGCATTTAGACTCCATTTATTTTGACGTAAAATATTTTATTTATTTTTTATTGTTTGGTTGATAATATTTATGTAAAATATTTTTTAAAAAAAATTATTTTACATCATTGGACCAAATTTGACTTATAAAAAATTAATTTGTAAGTTAATTTTAGAATATAGTTTTGAAACTTTCATCCAATTCTTGCTGCATTTGATCATTTTCATAACAAATAAGAATTAAAAAATGAAAGACAGATCTTTTTTACATGAATTCTTTTGGAATTCTTTCGAAATTTTTCACCCGAATCCTTTCCACATTTGGTCACTTTCATCTCTTATTTTTATTTTTTAAATTTTAATCAAACATCAAAAAATAAAAGTAAAAAAAAAAATTTTACAAAATTATTTTATATGTAAAATATTTTCATAATAAAATATTTTACGCCAAAACAAACGAATACTTAGTCAATTTAATTTTTCTTTAAGTTTTAGAGTCCTCTAATTTAATGCTTTGAGAATTTTTAAAAGCAAAATAGCCTTTACAAAAAAATCTATTCCCTAAGGTCCTTCGACCTTCAATGACCATCGCACAAGAGATGAAATGAAGAAGACGAAGTGAAATACAAGAGGCAGGGAGAGAGAGAATCTATAACAACAAAAACTATGAAAAAATAAGAAGATCAAAGAGAACAACAGGCGAAATCTCGTTGTGGCTATGGCTGACGAATCTATGGTTGTTTCATTATAGAGAAGTTGGTTCTTAACCCTTTAGAGCTGTAGTTTCTCAGATCTGATGAGTGAAAGAGATTAGAGTGTTTTTTACATAGTTATACTCTAGTCTATTCGAATATAATAATAGAGTTATATTCGGGTCTCCATTTGAGTGCTTTTTATGGTGTTTTGATCGGCATATGGGAATGAATTCGTTTCATTTCTTACAATATTGCTATCTGATTTTGTTGTCAGAAATAAATATCGAAATTTAGACACAAATTGTGAGTTTTTTGAACAAATTTAGCGTATTGAGCGGGAGCTTGAGACAAATAAAACGATGCTGAAGCAAAGTTCTTAGATGGCAAAATGAATATTAAAATTTTAGTAACAGATAAATTTAACTGTTTGAAGTAATAGATAAATTTATATGTTTTAAGCTATTTATCAGTTCTGTTTGTTATACAAATAGATAAATTTATTTGTTTCGCTTAATAATTGGCATACAAACAGATTAATCTATCTGTTTTGTATAAATTTATCTGTATATTCTATCTGTATAGCAATTAAAATATAAATAGATAAATTTATTTATTTTACATAAATTTATCTATTTGTATAGCAATTAACATGCAAATAGATAAATTTATTTATTTTCTATTTTATATTAAATTTATAATAGATAAATTTATCTATAAACATTTATTTACAACTAATAAATTTATCGACTTAATTAATAATATCAAACTTTTCCCAAAATCTATTTCCAAAAAAAAAAACTTTTTTTTTACGAAACTCAAATGAAGACAATTGGTGCAAAAAAACGTATATGAAAAGAATTAACAATATATAAATAATGAATGTATAAAGAGAGAATGGAAGAGAAATAATAGAAAGAGAGATACACAAGCAGTAAAAGAGATGAAATCAATAAATGAATAGTCGAATACAAAAGAGAGAGAGAGAGAGATAATATGTAAGGTTTAAAAGCCGCATAAAAAGCTTTAAATTTGTTTTTTTTGGTCTTATTTGAATTTTTTTATTTTTTAGTTATTTTTTTGAGTTTGGATAAAAATTTTAAAAATATTATTATTTGAATTTACATATTTTTTTTATTACAAAACAAAAAAAAATCTATATAATAAAATAAAAATAAAAAATATTTTATACATATTTTACATCAATAATAAAAGTGCCTTTAAAACACGGATTTTCTAGTTATATAATAAAACCTATCCCCCACGGTGATCTAGTTTTTTAGCTATATAACACACACGTTAAAGGAAAAAAAAAAAAAACTAACTTTTAAAACTGGTTTGGTTTCCGTGGCGCGAAAGGTAACGGAAGTAGTTATTATTACCGCCGAAAACCAAACCAACTTTCTCCGGTTACATACACAGGTACGATCATTTTACAACGACCATCCGATCAAATTTGTACATTCTTCTTCTTCTTCTTCAAGAACGACTGTGTGAACAAATTAGTACAGGTAAGAACCCAACTTGTAACAAGAACGATAAACCGACAAAATTAGTACATTCTTCTCTATTCTCATTTGTCAAATTCTATTCAACTTGAATCTTCCAATGGGACCCAGGAAGCGAAACCTTCGTCCACGCTCGAAACCACCACGGACGGCGGATAACGCCGCCAAGGATGGCGGAGTATCACCGAATGCCCATCTTTCTGATGCTCTTAGCCAAGAACAGAGCAAGAACGAACCACTGGCCCCCTCCGATTACGCTTCGATCAAACTCGAATGCCAGCGCGCGCTCAATACTTTCGGCCGCGGAAACCACGCCAAAGCCTTAAGGCTCATGAAAGAAACGCTTCTTCGTCACGAAAACTGTGGTCTCGTACACCGAGTTCAGGCTGATTTACATGTTCTTGTAGCTTCTCTAATTGACGACAATGCCGTCAAAAAACAGCACTTGAAAAACGCTGTCGAATCCGCTCATCGCGCGGTTACTTTATTGCCCAACTCGATAGAATTCGCGGCTTTCTATGCCTATATGCTCTACGAAGCGTCGAACGACGACGAAGGCTACGCAGAGGTGGTGAGAGTGTGTGAGAGAGCGTTGTCCATTGATAATCCAATCGACCCCGCCGATGAATTTTTACAAGAAGATAGCCGATCAAAGGATTCCACGGCTGAAGATCGAATTGCAGATGTGCGGAAAGAATTGCATTCGCTTGTACAAAAATCCAGGGGTGCTTCTTTGTCGACTTCAACGAAGAATCTTGGGGATGGCGGCCGCGAGAAGTTTGGGTCAATGCCATTGAAGCCGCTGACAGATGTTCCAATGAAGGTTAAGTCAGCCGGGACAGGGCAGCGAAATGAAATGCAGAAGGCAGTCATGACTCTTGAGGAGCGGAGAAGGGAAATTGAGGTTAAAGTGGCTGCAGCAAAGCTTTTGCAGGTAAAATCCGATTCCACGCAAGAGGAAGACGACGATGAGAGAGCGTTTAATATGAATCCGGAGAATAGGCTAGGCGAACGAAGGAAGCTATCTCAACTGAAGAGGATTGTGACATCTGCGAAGAGAAGGAATCAGTTTCAATCATATTGGGACTCGATGAGTGAAGAGAAAAAGTGGGGATTGCTTGAAGTCAGAATTGGTGATTTGAGAAGGCATCTTAGGTCATTCAAAGGTGGTTCAGTGGCAAAGATTTTCTCAGAAGCTATGGGTTTTGCTCAGAAGAATAAGACTTGGAAGTTCTGGGCCTGTTTTTTTTGTGATGAGAAGTTTATAAACTCAGAATTGCGCGTGCAGCATCTTGAACAAGAGCACAAGTGGAACGTTGAGCAGAAGTTGAAAGAACTTCCGGCAATAGAAATTGATGCTGATTTGGTCGATATGCTTGTCAATCACACTTGGAAGCCAGTGGATATCCCTAGAGCCATGAAAATTATTCATAACCAATCAAAATGCCAATTGGCTAATCTTGCTGATGAAGCTTGTATGCAGCGCTATGTGGATGGTAATGAATGCTGTCCCAACAAGGATGATAACAACTCTTCCTGTCAGGAAGATAAGGATCACTTCTCATATGAAGAGCCAAACAAAACACTGGTTTGCAGTGGCAGTGAAAGTAGAAACAACGATGACATTTCTGAATTTTCCTTAGATGAATCTGATGGGAAGTTGCTGCCAATGGCCTGCCCATATGGTCAGAAGTGGCCTCTATGTGATAATATTGAGCGCACAGAATTTCTTGAAAATATCCAAAGAGATGTCCAGTTGCTTCTGAAGCACAAATTTCTTACCAAGGAACTTCTTAACAAGGTGGTAGATTATGCCATTGCAGAACTGAAGAAAATTGTTCCAGCTTCGCAGCTTTCAATTCATGGCCTGGACCAATCTCCTCTCTGTTTCTGTTTCTTGGAACCAACCCAGCTAAAGTCAGTCCATTCATACTTGGGGGAGTTATCTCGTCTTTGTGGTATAAACATGAACCCCGACAAGGATCATTCCACTTTCTATCATAAAGAAAACTGGAATGGAATTAAGGAACAGATCGTTTTTATCGGTGACTCATCGTGTCTCCATCTGGAGGACCATTTACTACGAGTGAAGCTTCCGCCCTACAAACATCAAGATAGTGTTGCAGATGATGGTTCTGCAGAAACTGGCACTATTTGTCACGGGGAAGTTGCTTTGCCGCCAGATAGTGATGCTTTAATTTATTGGTTGTTTGATGGTCCTTCAATTGGAGAAGATTTAGCCTTATGGACACATCTACAAAATGATAAGAAACGTCGTGGAAAGGAAATTGGTCGGATGTTTAATGAGGAATTGAATTCCTTTCAAAGTCTTTGTAGAAAACAGAGCGAACTTGCACGCCATAACGAAGAATTACTGGCAATTCAGAGCATCTGGACCCAAGAACTTGAGAAGAGGGAGCAAGTTACAAATCATGTTCCACAAAGTTATGTATCCCTCTTGAGGAGGCGGCACAGAGAACTTGTCGGGGCAGAAAATAATGCCATGTCCTGCAGCAAAAAAATTGAGTTAGATGAGATATCAAGCATCCTTGTAAAAGAATCAAGTTATAAGTCGAGTGATTTGAGTAGTAGTGTCCATGCCGATGATTGCCTTAAAATTGCAATCCAGAGGCAAATTGAGCAGCTATATGCAGAGGTAGCTATGTTAGTTCTGCACATTCAATCCAGGGGAGGATAATGCCTTAGATTTGATTTTACATTTATTGAAAAACTTATATTGAGGATAATGCCATATTGTAAAAAGTTTATATAATTTACCTTACCAATCTTTGGTAGTTAATGTTGTTGGATAGTTTGATATACATTGCTGGGGTCATTTCCTAACTGCTTAAGTTTATGTGACAATTGATAACGTAATGTGGTATCAGACCTCTGGTTTGAAAATGTTATGGGTTCAAGTCTCATATGTTTCTCTTTATGTTTATTATTGTGCACTATTTTCTGTCTTTGTTAATGTACCTACTTAATTTAGTTTGTTTGTCTCTTCACGTGCGAGATAGGATCGCACGTAAAGGGGAGTGTTGGATAGCTTAATATATATTGTTAGACCTATTTCTTAACAGTTTAAGGTTTTGGGACAAATAGTAACTTAACACATGTTCGGTCAAATGCTTTGCAGCTCTCCAATCATGTGAATAGTTTGGGAGTATCAATTTATACTTTTTTCCTCTATTAAAATCTGTGGGTTTTCCAATCTGAAACTAATATGATAATTTTCAACTTCTTGTCTTGCAATATCTCGGGCGTGACTGTTGAATTCTTGCTTTGTTTCCAATGAAGTTTAGTGATATTTCCTAAGCTCACCATGTTCAGTCCTGCAGCTCAGCAAAATTAATACAGCGATCACGAGGGTTGGCGGTGTTCTACGCCAATTTGGGGACAAATATGAGAAGGTAGCATATCTAGACTATCAGGGCATCATGTTGCCCCTTTTGAAATCATTCATTCAGGTTAGTACTCTTTATGCTGCATAGTTTTTTTTGTTATATTTTCCAATTTCCTTGGATCCAATCTTAACATTGTGAGAATTTTTCTCTCCCAGGCAAAATTTGAGGCGTTGGTTAACGAAGATGCAAAGCAGAAGTCGGAAGCATTTTTATCAGAGCTTTCCCTAGATGCCAAGAAGAATACTAGCAAAGCAGGCAATCACACAAAACTACCGAAGGAAAAATCAAAGGCTAAGAAAAAGAAAAAATATTACAGAAAAATGAAGGATCCAAAGGTTTTTAACTATAGATGTGGTTATATTTTTTACCATACAAATTGCCGTCAGGCCACATATGTTTTATACCAGTTAGTTTAATACTCTTATAGTATTGCAGGCTACTTGTGGCGACGAGCCACACGTGCAAGGGGAAAATGCAGAACAAGCGTAAGTCTTAGTATTGCTCTCTACAGAAGAATATAACGAAGAAATTTACATGAAAGATCACATAATTTTCTTCTATTCACTCTAAGGTTTGTGTTGACTTTATTCTTGTTTTGACCGTTGTCTTCCTTCAGTCACTTTCCTCTTGGCTATGATGGGGACAATCCAAGTTCTGAGTTTGTTGTTGCTATAAGTGCCGATGCATTGAAGCAAAAAGAAGAGGCACTTAAGCATAAACTTGAGCAGGAATTGGAGGAACTAAAGCTTGAAGAGATGTTGGAGCGTCAAAGACGGATTGAGGATGAGGCTAAGCAGAGACATCTAGCCAAGCAAAATAAGAAGGTAGTTGCACTCATACCAGAGAATTTGGAGAAAATGACAGCTATTTCCTCAATGAGTAGTGATGATAGTGGTCCAGGTATATGTCTGGAGTTGAGGTATTGTGAGCCGCTTTCCCCCAATCACGTCCCTCTTGACTATGATGGGGATAATCCGAGTTCTGAGTTCATTGTTCCTACAACTGCTGATGAATTGAAACTAAAAGAAGAGGAACTTAAGCATAAAGTTGAGCATGGAGTGGAGGAGCTAATAATTGAAGATATGTTGGAACATCAAAGACGGAGTGAGGATGAGGCTAAGCAGAAGCATCTAGCTGAGCAAAGTAAGAAGGCAGTTGCACTCATACCAGAGAAATCAGAGAAAATGGTGACTGTTTCCTCAATGCTTAGTGATGATAGTGGTCCAGGTGTCTGTGAGGAGTTGAGTTATTGCAAGCCACTTTCCTCCAGTCAATTTCCTCTTGGCAATGATGGGGATAATCCGAGTTCTGAGTTTGTTGGTCCTACAACTGCCGATGAACTGAAACTAAAAGAACATGAACTTGAGAATAAGATTGAGCATAAAGTGGAGAAACTAAAGCTTGAAGAGATGTTGGAGCATCAAAGATGGAGTGAGGATGAGGCTAGGCAGAAGCACCTAGCCGAGCAAAATAAGAAGGCAGTTGCACCCATACCAGAGAATTCGGAGAAAATGGTGGCTGTTTCCTCAATCCTTAGTGATGATAGTGGTCAAAGGGTATGCGAGGATTTGAGATATTGTGAGCCACTTTCCTCCAGTCACTTCCCTCTCGGCTATGATGGAGACAATCCCAGTTCTGATGTTGCTGCTGCAAGTGATGATGAATTGAAGCTAAAAGAAGAGGATCTTAAGCATAAAATTGAGCATGAAGTAGAGGAATTCATACTTGATGAGATGTTGGAATATCAAAGACGGAGTGAGGATGAGGCTAAGCAGAAGCATCTTGCAGATCAAAATAAGAAGGCATTAGCACCCATACCAGAGAGTTTGGAGAAAATGGTGGCTGTTTCCTCAATGCTTAGTGATGATAGTGGTTCAGGTGTATGTGATGAGTTGAGACATTGCAAGCCAGTAACCTTGCCTAATGGTAACAGAAGTTTAGATGGTTGGAATAGGAAAGATATTGTTGCTTCCCATCATCAAGTTCCCGTACCCATTCATAATGAGAATGCTGATTTGCATGATTCCCCAGAAATTTGCGTGGGGAGTGTGCTACTCAATTTAGGATCCAGAAGAACTGCTAGTGACAAAGAAATGGCTCCCCAGATTCCACTGGTAAGTTCAACGCTAGAAGTATTTTCAGGTGCTCCTGCAAGAACTTTGGAGGAAACTGAGGTGCCCTCCAATTCATGTCAAGCTTCTGCTTCCTATGATAAGGCCAGCCAGGGTAAGCAAGCTTTCAGTAAAGTTAGGATATGTTGGTCTGTAAATGAAGGGGACCTGCTTGGATGGTCATACCCACAGAAATATGCAGCAGTACAATTGCTTCATGCCTTCTTATTAGTTGACTCATATATACTTATTACATGCATTCATTTTTATTTACTTTCGATTGTTGTTTTCCGAGAGAGAGAGAGAGAGAGAGAGAGAGAGAGAGAGAGTTCTGTATTGCAATAGACACACAAAAAAGGGAATATTTTATTCCATTTCATCCAAATAGTTGAATATTTGGCAAGGGCCTTCGCTCTGACCTTTGATCTGTCTTCCATTTGCAGATGCGGTATCTTCAGCAGAAGACCTTACGTTGGTATCAACTGATGTTGGTGAATACAATTGCATTTTAAATGTGATTGTACAGGTTAGTGTCATAAAAAAAATTCCTTTTCTATTCTCCCTGGATAAATTTTCATTTTCTCTCTCTTTGGTCTGTAATATGATATTTTCTGTGAATCTACAGTCTCTCTGGCACTTAAGAAAGTTTAGAGACGAGTTTTTGTGTAGATCGACATATGTGCATGTGCATATCGGATATCCCTGTGTTGTCTGTGCATTACTAGAGATTTTCAATGCCCTAAGTATGCAAAGAGAAGCTGTTTCTCCTACCTCTTTAAGAATTGCTCTCAGCATGTTGTACCGTGATAGTAATTTCTTCCAGGAAGTAAGTTCACAATTTTGTTGATCTTGTCATCATATTTTCAGTCTTTTCAAAAGTTATAAATTTAGAGATTACCTTTGTTTCATATGCAACTTCTTCTGATTTGCTATTTTACTAAAACAGATAAATGGTGCTTCTGAAGTTTTGGAGGTCATTTTTGATTGTCTTCATCGGTCATTCACTTCTGGTTCCTCTGTTTCCAATACTGTATCATCAGGAAGCAAATGCATAGGCTATTGGGATTGTGCTAGTGATGCTTGTATAGCACATAAACTTTTTGGAATGGACAAATTGGAAATAATGATCTGTAACAAATGTGGTCTTGAATCCAGACACTTCAAGTATACTTCTTTTTTCTATGACATAAATGAGAATGCACTCAGAACAATGAAGGCAAGTTTCATCTGAATTTTTTTGCTTTGTTATTATTTTGATAAAGTTATAGTGAGATGTGAAGTTATGAAGGGTTGCATATAGACGCGTTTTTTAAAGTTTTCTTCTTCTTCCTTTTTTTTTTGGGGGGGGGGGAGCTCAGGTTCTGCATGCAAAGCGCCCTTTTGACGAGTTGTTGAAGCTTGTGGAAATTAATTATCAATTACAATTAGCTTGTGATCCTGATGTAGAAGGCTGTGGCAAATACAACAAGCTCCACAATATTCTTTCAACTCCTCCACATGTGTTCATAACAGGTAAATAACAAGCTGTCAGAAAATATTTCATTTGAAATTTTGTTCTGTGATTACTAGTTTCTGATTTAGTCATTGCAGTTCTTTGTCAGCAGAGTGCCAATGAGAAGATATATAAAATATCTGAAACGTTGACAGCACTGAGTACTGAGATAGATATTGGTGTCTTGTATGAGGGTGTAGACGCAGGGAACGTACACTCCCTTATTTCAATGGTAAACTTGCCTGTACTTTATAGGCTTCTATCATTTGGTTTCATTTTTCACGATGGACAAAGTAAACTAAATATCTCGAGTTCTGTTAGTTATGGACTTGACTAATATAACTCGAGATATTCTATTTATGAACTTCATTTTCAGTTATTTTTTTTGTTCATATCACAAGTTAACTTACCTTGGAATACAGTTACTTTTCTTTGATATTCTATTATGAGTTTTTCAACCATCTTACGTCTCTATCACTGTTAGTTGCAGGCATTTTGTATATTTTATGTTTTCAAAAACCCTATTTTGTGCATAACACCAGGGATTTTTTAATCATGAAAGAACCTCGATCTTACCATAAGAAAACCTTGACTTAATTGAGAAAAGTTCACCTACTGAGAAACTCAAGTAATTGTCCCTTTTAGCTTTCTGTGTTATGGTAAGAGGTAGCCTAGAAAGTTGGATTTAGTAACTGGTTTCTTGCTTTTGTAAGCGG
>JAOTRH010000001.1:25101259-25131904 GCA_034768845.1 Heliamphora exappendiculata
ATTTATTTTAATATTTTAATATTTCTTATTATTTTTTAAAATTTTTAAATTCACTCCTTAATCCAATCATTCCTAATTCCATACCTCCCTCCTCACTAATTATCTCCAATTTGGCGGACTAATAGTCCGGATTAGTCCACCCGGACTATTAGTCCGGAGGCTTAACAAACGCGGTATTGAACTATACTCCAGACTAATAGTCCGGGCGGACTATTAGTCCGCCAAAACAAACATGGCCTAAGTTTATACTTTATTAGTTTATTAGTTTATAAGTTTATATTATTATAAGTTTATTAATTTATTATAGGTTTATAAATTAGTTTATTTGTCAGGTATTAATATTAGTTTATAAATTATGTTATGAACTAATATTTATAATCAACTATTATGTTAAATTATAGTTTATAAATTATGTTATGTTATAATAAATACATTAAGTTTATTATAATACATAAATACATAATACATAAATAATTAAATATAATAAGGCGCTCGGGCTGAGCCGGCCCACGGACTTAGAGGGTGTAGGCCTAGGCTCAAAAAACCTATATTCGGGCTCGGGCCGAATTGGATTTTTTTCTGACAGTGCTCAGCCCGCATAGTACCGGGCCTCGGGCAGGCCTTTGGCCAAAATTACATTCCTAGATGCAATATTATTTATTGCATTGATGATTGACAAAGAAATTAACCGACTTATCACTAAATAGATACAAATAGGTGCAACTTCTAACATCATCACAACCCACTTAGTTATTCCACTATTTGTTTCCATAGTGACGTACGAGAAAATAGAAAAAAAAGAAAATTTGGCATGGACACGACGATTGTCCTCAATTATCTTGAAATTTGAGTTCTGACCTAGTTACATAACCGTCCTAGATTATATTGTCTTGGAAATGGGTTTGCCCATTATTATTTGACTCAAAGGAAGCGGGCCGTTGAGTTTTGTTACTCAAGGCTAGCGATAAATTGAACCATTGAGTGGCCTTTTTGAGCTAATGGAGGTTCTAATGGTATGAAATCAGAAGGTGAGTTATTATCACCATCGTAGGATTTACTATCCAAGCCAAAAGCTTTAGAAAAAGGGCTTGAATGCCTTGAATTTTACATATGTTGTGTTATGAGACTCTCAAATTTAAATGAATATTATATGGCCGATGATTCTAATACAATACTATCTCATTATTTAATGCTGTGATTGTTAGCTGTAAAAGGTTTTTTGATTGAGACATTGGGCATCTATCTTGATTTTCTTTATGAACTTGGCATGCGAATTGGAGATCGGAGGTGGAGAAAAATAAAGTGTCACACAGGAATGTTCAGTTGAATGTGTTCGAATAAATCATGTTTGTTCGATTGAATGCATCTAAATATTTTAAGTTTGTTCGATTTGGATTGGCCGAACAAAACTCAAACTTAGAAAATGCCCAGAAATTTTTAAAAAATGTAGAATACAATTATCCAAGTTTAGAACAATAGAATTAATGAGTAATCAAGACAAGCAAATTAGATATCACCTCATCATCACTCACCAGAGGTTTGAATATCAAGAACCTAAACAATTAAAAGAGAGAACAGAAAAGGGATGGTACCTTCAAAATTCCAATACCTAGCTTCTAAATCTAAGCCTAAATTTCCTTTAGTTTTTGCGAATTATGAGAACGGGTGGAGTTGGGTGGCAGTAACATAAAGGAGACGGTGATAGTTTTTAATAGAATGTGGACACAAAAAACGTGGATATCAAAAGAAGATAATTATTAAATTTTACAATTTTGCTCTTAAAAAATTAAAATTAAAAATAAAAATATTTGTGAAATAATATGAATTACACTAATTGAGGACACGTTAAGAGTAAATAAATTAAAGTAATTTTAACACATATAACGTAAACTAGTTGATGTAGTAATAAAAAAAATTATAAATAATAAAAATATTAAAAAAAATAATAAACCTAAATTGATATATAATATCATATTAAAAAAATATATAAATTTATTAAAAGTAAGAACAGATATGACCCTCAACGTAACACGGTAACATTAAAGAATTCATGTGGTTAATTCTAATTAATTAGGGAAAAAAAAAGTTAATTTGGTTTAGTTCTATTTGGTTTCTTGCCATTATCATAATAACAATAACAATAATTTCACCCTCCAATTTTTAAAATTTGTAATCATTCCCTTTATGGCGCGAAAGATAACAGAGGTAGTTATTTTGTTCTGCCCAAAACCAAACCATCATTTCCCCGCTGGTGTACATACACTGATACGCATATATACGTGACCCCGTTCGTATCTTCGTTTGCACCGACCCTTGCTCATTCTTTACACTTCTTGAATTCGTTTGCACCGACCCTTGCTCACATCGTCACATTCTTCTTCTTCGTTGAATTCAATTCCACTTGAATCTTGCCTTCTTCTTCTTCGTTGAATTCAATTCCACTTGAATCTTCCAATGGGGCGTAGGAAGCGAAATCTTCCTCCGCGCTCGAAACCACCACGGACGGTGGATAACGCCGCCGAGGATGTTAGAGGATTACCAAATGTCGACCTTCCTGATGCTTTCCGTCAAGAACAGAGCAAGATAGAATCGTTCGCCTCCGAGGCCTACGCTTCAGTGAAACTCGAATGTGATCGTGCGATCGCTGTTCTCTGCGGCGGAAACCACGACGAAGCCCTAAGGCTCATGAAGGAAACGCGTCTTCGCCACCAAGACTGTGCTTTAGTTTACCGCGTTCAAAGTTATGTATATCTACAACTAGCTCATCTAATGGACGACGATGTCGCCAAACAACGGCACATGAAAAAGGCTCTCAAGTCTTCTAGACGTGCCGTTACTTTGTCGCCCAACTCGGTAGAATTTGCGGTTTTCTATATCCATATACTCTACGAAGTTGCGAGTGATGCGGAAGGCTATCAAGAGGTGGTGAGAGAGTGCGAGCGAGCTTTGTCCATTGACAATCCAATCGACCCTGCGGAAGAAAGTTTACTAGAAGAGAGCGAATCAAAGGCTTCCACGGCTGAAGCGCGAATTGCACTTGTGTGGGAAGAATTGCATTCTCTTCTACAAATGTCTAGGGAGGAAATTGAAAAGGCAATCAAGACACTTGAGGAGCGAAGAAGGAAAGTTGAGGAGCGAAGAAGGGAAGTTGAGGATAAAGTGGCTGCAGCGAAGCTTTTGCAGCAAAAACTCGATTCTATGCAAGTTGAAAATGATGACGAGAGTGCGTTTAATTTGAATCCAGAGAACAAGCTTCGCAAACGGAGGAAGCAAGCTCTTCTGAAAAGGACTGAGACACCTGCGAGGAGAAGGGATCAGTTTGGATCATATTGGAACTCGATTAGTGATGAGAAAAGGCGTGGATTGCTTGAAATCAGAATTCGTGATTTGAGAGAGCATTTTAGGTCATTCAAGGATGGTTTAGCGGCAATGATTTTCTTAGAAGCTATAGATTTTGCTCAGAAGAACAAGACTTGGAAGTTCTGGGGCTGTTGCTTCTGTGATGAGAAGTTTATAATCTCAGAACTGTCTCTGAAGCATCTTGGGAAGGAGCACAAGAGGGACATCGTGAGGTTGCAACATTTTGTGCCACAAGAAATTGATGCTGATTGGGCTGACATGCTTGTCAATGGGACATGGAAGCCAGTGGATACCGCTAGAGCCATGGAAATTATGGAAAAACAATCAAAATGCAAATTGGCTGATCTATGTGATCGGGACAGTATGCAAGGCTGTATAGAAGGTAGTGAAAACAGCCAGGAGGAGAATTTGGCTCAATTCTTGAAAAGCAATTCTTCCTGTCAAGAAGATTTGGCTCAATTCTCGTATGAAGAGCCAAACAAAGGGCATGGCTACACTCCTGAATTTAGCTCAGGTGGATCTGATGGGAGTTTGCTGCCTACAGCCTACTCAGATGATCAGAAGTGGCCATTATCTGATGATATTGACCGTGCAAAAATTCTTGAACTAATCCATGGCGAGTTCCAAGTGCTTCTGATATACAAATGTTTTTCCATGAAACAACTTAACAGGGTGATAAGGTATACCATAGAAGTACTGCAGAATTTTATTCTGGCGTCGCAGCTTCGCATTCATGGCCTGGACCAAACACCTCTCTGCATCTGTTTTTTGGAGGTGTCCCAGTTAAGGGAAGTCCTTAAATACTTGAAGCTTGTGTCTAATCTTTCTGGTTTAACTGGCAAAGGTAATTCATTGGGTGATGCACTTAATGATTCTGCGCAGAATGAAATTAAGGAACAGATTGTATTTATTGGTGACCCATCATGTCTCCTTCTGGATGAGTGTTTACTACGAGTGCAATTCATGCCACACGGAGATCATGATGCTGTTGCAGATGATGGTTCTGCAGCTACTTGCACCATTCGTGCTACTGAAGATGATGTGCTGCCGGATAGTGATTCTTTAATGCATTGGCTGTTTGATGGCCCTTCAATCGGAGAAGATTTAGCATCTTGGACACATCTAAAAACTGATATGAAATGTCAAGTATTGGAAGTTTATCAGAAATTTGAGAAACCATTTAATCTCTTTGAAAGATTGAATAGAGAAGGAACTGCATTTAACAATCGGAAGGAAGCGTTACAGGCAATTGAGAGCATCTGTATTCAAGAATTCGAGAAGACGGAGCATGCTAAGCATGTCCCACAAAGTTATGCATCCCTCTTGAGGAGGCGGCAACAACTTGTGGGGGCGGATCATGTTGCTTCCTGCAGCAGTAGATTTGAGCTAGATGCCATAACGAGCATCCTTAAAGAAGCTCAAGATCTAGATGGTAATCAATCTGGTTTTGAGGAGGCTTTGACTCGCATACATTATTTGTCAATTGATTCAGGTATTAGTGACCACGTGCATCAAGAAGACGTTTGCATTGCAGTTGCAATCCAGAGGCAAATTGAGCAGGCAGACGTAGAGGTAGCTATGTTAGTTCTGGGCACTCAATGCCAAGGCAAATAAAGCCTTAAATTTGATTTTAGATATATTTAATTATCAAGATTGTACAATCTCATATATCATACCTTGTTAAGGCTACATATTTAATCATATATCATTGAGTGGTTCAGATGCTTTGTAAAAACTATCCAATCTTGTGAATAGTCGAGGAGTATCAATTTTTGCCTATTTTTTTCTTTTACAACTTACAACTTCTATTGCTTATGTCAATCTGAAACTAACTTCACAACTTCCATGTCTTCTCCGGAATATTTTCCTTATTCAATTTCTTAGTCCTGCATATTTCTCAGGCATGATTCTGAATCATTGACTTATTCTAGGGTAAAGTTTTGTGATTTTTGTGGGCTCATTTTGTTCAGTCCTGCAGCTTTGCAAAACTCATGAAGAGTTTATAAAGACTGTCGGTGTGTTGAGACAGTTGGGCTTAAAATTTAAGCTGGCGTCTAATCTTGACTATCGAGCCATCATGTTACCCCTTCTGAAGTCATTCATGCAGGTTTGCATTAGTTCTCTGCCCTGTATTCCAACTCCCTTGGATCTAAGTTAACATTGTTAAGAGTTTTTCTCCCAGGCACATATGGAGGCTTTGGTTAATGAGGAGGCAAAGCAGAAATCAAATGCTGCAGGAGAAGCTTTTTTATCAGAGCTTGAACAAGATGCCAAGAAGAATACTAGCAAAGGAGGCTATCACATGAAACATCATAAAAAACACTCGAAGGCTAAGAAAAAGAATAAAGGTTACAAAAAATTGAAGGATCCAAAGGTTTTTAGCTAAAAGAAATTGGTTGCATTTTCTGACCTTAGAGGTTGCTGTCATTTTATGTCATGTATGTTTTTATACAAGTTACTCTAATACTCTCGTAGAATTGCAGGATAATTGTGGGGACAAGCTAAATGTGCTACAAGAGGAGGAACATGCAGAACAAGCGTAAGTCTTTTGCTTTAAGCAGTAGAATACACAAAAAATATTTGTATCAAATATAGCATCCTTTTTTTCTGTTCGCTCTAAGGTACATGTTGAGTTTATTCTGGGTTTTGACCTTTGTTTTCATCCAGTCACTTTACTGCTGGTTGTGACAGTGATTATCTGAGTTCCAAGGTTGTTGTTACTGAAAGTGCCGATGAATTGAAGCTACAAGAAGAGGAACTTAAGCATATCATTGAGCGTGAAGAGGAGGAAAGAAAACTTGAAGAGATGTTAGAGTATCAAAGACTGATTGAGGATGAGGCTAGGCAGAAGCTTCTAGCCAAGCACCATAAGAATGCAGTTGCACCCATGGCAGAGAAGTTGGAGGAAATCCTTGTATCAGAGAAGTTGGAATATTGCAAGCCAGTAACTTTGTCTAGTGGTGACACGGTTACCAGCTTGTCTAGTTCAAATGTTTTGAATAGGAAAGATATTGCTGCATCTCATCAAGTTCCCCCACCGGTACATAATCAGAAAGTTGATTTGCCTGATGCCTCAAAGATTTTCGTGGGGACTGTGCTACTAAATTTAGATGGAAGAACTGCTACCTCCTATGAGATGCCTTTCCAGGACCCATCGGTGGGTAAAAGTACGATGCCAGAAGATTTTTCAGCTGTTCCAGTCAGTGATTTCGAAGAAACTAAGGAGCTGAATAATTTGTGTCGTGCTTCTGCCTCACGAAGGACCAGAAGGAGAAGATTTCGCTCCCATGGCATGGTCAACCAAGGTAAGCAATCTTTTGGTAAAGCTAGGATATACAGTAGTACAAGGGCTTTTAAGTGCTTCATTATGTAGTTATTACATTGTTTCCTCGCCATGGTCATTTTTCGGTCTCTTTTCTGTGCCTTTTAAGACGAGCTTAACATATTTCATTGCAAGGTTGGTGTTTAAAGCGGGTAGGGACCTTTCTCAGCCTTTTGGCTAAGATAAAGTGTAAATTGGGTATGTAAAATTGGTTCCAGGAGTTTAAAGAATCTATGGGTACCTACAAAATGCATTAATATAGTAAAAAAATGCAAACAATAAATTCATTGTTCCATCTTCCACTTCATGAAATAAAAATGAGCAAAAATAAGCCTGACATAATAGCAGTTAGCCTAACTGAGTAGTTGAAACTATGGCCAGGGCCTTCGTTCTGACTTCTGACTTTATGCCGTCTCTACTATTTTCAGATGCATTACAAGCACAGAAGAATCTTCCTATAATAACAAGCCAGAGTGTGCCTTTAGAGGTATCCTCAGAAGAAGATGTTAGGGTCTTTTCAACTGATGCCACATTCGATAATATTAGTGTATCAGATATATTCGGGCCGGGACTGAGAAATGATGTTGGTGAATACAATTGTTTTTTAAATGTGATTGTACAGGTTAGTGTTTTATTCAAAAAAAAATCCTCTCTATGCTCCCAGAATAAATCTTCATTTTCTGTCCCTTTGGTTTGTAATTCGAACTTTCTGTGACTATACAGTCTCTCTGGCATTTAAGCAAGTTTAGAGATGAGTTTTTGAGTAGATCAACATCTGTGCATATGCATATAGGAGATCCCTGTGTTGTCTGTGCATTACAAGAGGTTTTGAATGCCCTAAGTGTGGCATCTGCAAATATGCAACGGGAAGCTGTTTCTCCTACCTCTTTAAGAATTGCACTAAGCAAGTTGTACCCTGATGGTAATTTCTTCCAGGAAGTAAGTTTCACAATTTTGTTGGTCTCTTATCATTATATTTTCACTCTTTTCCTAAGTTGCAAATTGAGAGGTCACATCTGTTTCATGTGCATCTTCTGTTACTGACTTGCTGATTTTACAGGCACAAATGAATGATGCTTCTGAAGTTTTGGCAGTTATTTTTGACTGTCTTCATCAGTCATTCACTTCTGGTTCTGGTGTTTCTCATACTGAATCATCAGGAAGCAAATGCCCAGGCTCTTGGGATTGTGCAGTTGTTGCTTGTATAGCACATAAACATTTTGGAATCGACATATTTGAAAAAATGTTATGTTACAACTGTGGTCTTGAATCCAGACAAATGAAGTATACTTCTTTTTTCTATGACACAAATGCGAGTGAACTCAGAACAATGAAGGCATGTTTCATCTGAATATTCTTTTTTCTACAATGGAAATTTTAAATCGTAAAGGGTTGGACAATAGATACATCTTTTATACCTTCTTTTTTTCTAGCTCAGATTACACATGCAGAGAGTCGTTTTGACGAGCTTCTGAAGCTTTTAGGTATGAATTATCAATTAGCTTGTGATCTTGAGGTAGAAGGCTGTGGCAAATTCAATACTCTCCACCGTATTCTGTCAACTCCTCCACATGTTTTTACAATAGGTAATTGAAAACTCATCAGAAAATATTTCATTCTGGGATTTGTTCTGCTTTACTAGTTTCTGGTTTGGCCAATGCAGTTCTGGGTTGGCAGACTGCCAGTGAGAGTATAGATGATATATCTGCAACATTGACAGCTCTGACTACTGAGATAGACATTGGTGTCCTGTACGAGGGTTTGGGTTCAGGGAACATACATTCCCTTATTTCAATGGTAAACTTGCCTTTACTTTTACTCCTCTATAATTTAGTTTCATTTTTTCTTCCAAACACGTGAATGACATACACATCAACTTAATCTTGAAAGAACCTTGATGTGCATAATGGAAAAGATGCAGACTAGAAAGTTATTTACTAACTGGTTTCTTGCTCAACTTCTTAATTTCAAGTGAGATCAATAATTTATTTGATGTTTGTCAAATACTGATTAATAATTCTAGTGAATATTTTTGTCGTGCTTCATAATGCTAGTAATTTAAATTATGGATTTAATGCGAGAGAGACAAAAGCTCTAAAAAATTGGTGACAGAAGCCTTGTTTTTCATCTTGTTTTGGCAGAAGGATAGAATGGATTTTTCCTGATTGGGACAAAGGCTTAGTTTGGTTTGGTTTGGTTTTTTTATGGAAGAGTGATGTTTTGTTGAGAACTTTCAATAACTTCATGAATGTTTAGTCCTTTTTAGAACTGTGGAGGCTCTAAGATTGTTCTAGTTGTGTTGCATAGTTTCAGATGATACCATTTAATTGTATATGGTATGAAATGATCAAAAGCCTTTTTCTCGATACTCCCTGGATCCTAGCAAATGTGATGCTTTGTAGTAAAACAATAATCTTCACAATAACATTTTATCTTAATGCTAAAATCCCTTGTCTGATGTTTAGGCTTGCTATTTTGGGCTACACTATATCTGCTTCGCTTACAGCCATGAGCATGAGAAGTGGATTATGTACGACGATGAAACTGTGAAGGTAACTTTCCGTTAAAGTTGCAAGGCTTGTTTCTCTTTTTCTTTGCCTTTCATTAGTTTGTGTAATTTAGGTTTAATATGAACAGGTGATTGGCTGTTGGGAAGATGTTACTTCCATGTGTGAAAGTGGGCATATCCAACCCCAGGTTCTGTTTTTTGAAGCTGTAAACTAGTTTTTCTCAGGATATTATTAGGAATACACAGCAAGCCTGGCAATGTTGTTCTTGATGCCAATTTTTGAGGAAGAGGTTTTGAGGAGCCGAGGATTGAAAATGGAACATTATATGAATATGTGTATATATATACATACAAATACACACACATACTTCAAACTTAAGTGGTAGATGATAAAGTAGCTGATCACTTGTAAAGCCCTTATCTCTTGGACATTGCTTTCTTCTGAGGATTTTGTACACATATGAGGAGTTTTGGTTTGAATAATGTACTTTGTGGCAGGTGATGAGGCTATAAAATGATATAGATCTCCACATAGAGAAAAAAAAAGTTTTGAAAGATTCTTTTTTGGGGGTCTGAATTTACATTAAGCAAATTGTACACAGACAATACAGGTTTGAAGCGAACATTTTCTGCCCCCTTTTTCCTTTTCCCTTTTCTACAATTCTCAACTTTTCTATTTTGAGATAGTTTTTGGGTGATTATGGTTGTCATATTGGAATGGTATTAGTAATATTGATATATATATATATATATATATATATATATATATTCTTCCTTTTGCCTTTTTCTTTATTCTTCCTTCTCCTGCTCATTTTGCCCAGTATTTATTGTATAGTGAGGGCTAGAAAGTAAAAGGCTTAGGTTTGGCCATTGAGGAGCTGCTAAATGCATCTGTAAAATTTCGTACCGCAACCACTTGGTTTGGGATATACAACTCCAATTATGCATGTTGTACAAGTATGCCCATGCAGTTTTGCCTGCATTGGCATACTTGTCCGACTTCGAATGCACAAGCTGGTTGGGTGACGCTCATGAAGAGTTTGGATCACTTCATCTGTTTTTTGGAGGTGTACCAGTTAAGGGAAGTCCTTAAATTCTTGAAGATTGTGTCTGATCTTTCTGATTTAACTGGCAAAGGTAATTCATTGGGTGATGCACTTAATGATTCTGCGGAGTGAAATTAAGGAACGGATTGTATTTATTGGTGACCCATCATATCTCCTTCTGGATGAGTGTTTACTACAAGTGCTGATAGAGTATTTATTGAGCTTCTCCACCTTGTTTTATCCTGATAGATTTCAAACCTAACAATTTGTACATTTCTGCACCATCCTCTAAATTAATTATTAGGTGTGAAATTTGTGTACCATCGGCCCAATTTCAAGCAATTGAGATCTAGAGCTATATGCTATATTTTGAATTTATCACGAATGTTTCTCACTTGACAGCATTTTAAACATATATTGCACCATGTATATAATTTTTGTTGTGGATATCCAATGTTTCTTGCGATGCCTATGTAGCAATTGATTTCACTAATCTAATTAGCATACTGAAAATGTATCTATATACTTGTACGTTTACTAAATTTCTGGTAGATTTCTGTGTTAGGAGCTTTTAATTTTAATGTTGTGCTTTGTCTGCAAGGCGTATGGCCACTTGAGCAAAAGAAGAAGGGGCCTTCTTTATGAAAACTGCTCTGCAAGAAAACTAAAGAGGTAAGGAAGCAACAATCCATGTAATTTGTACACTTTCTAAGCTTTCTACTGCAAGTTTTAGTTTTAAACCAATCTGTAAAAGGAACATGAAATTTGAGTAGAGAAATTTGGCTTTGTTTTCCATAACTTCACCTTTCTTGTTTAAATATTTCCTGCCCCCTCAGATCTCTTGACCTCCTTACCATGTAGGATCTTTAGTAAGATGAATTATTTGAAACTCGATGTTTTTCCTTAAATTTTGATCATTCATGTGAACAATGCAAAACTTTGGCTTGGTTTCATCTTCTCTTCAAAATATTTTGTTACTCCTTATTTTTCTGAAGTTTAAGTATGGTTGAGTTATCCACATTAAAAAAAAAAAAAAAACTGTTTTTCCAAAGTAGTGTGAACTTTTATGTGGTGTTCACAAAATATGTAGCCGCTGCAATTGGGCGTCAAATATAACCAAACATTTAGTTATTAGTTAAACATTATATAGTGAGATTGTTGAATATGATAAACGTGCTCTCAATATAGGTTTGGTGGGTGCTTAACTATTGTTATCTTTTTTTTTTTTTTTTGGGTACTAGGTTATTAGGTGGGAGTTGGAAACTGTTCTTTTGAAGTGAACGGGCTCTTTTATTGCATGTCTTGATATATTTAGTAATTGTCGTGAATATTTCTAATGTATTTAATATTTTGTTCGAGACATTTATTTTATCACGGATATTGTAAATAATGTTATTGTTATCATATTTTTATGAAATCTAATTAATTGTAGTTCATTTTTTGAGATTATTTATGAATTATACAAAATTTTAAATTTATTTACATTGATTTGTTTTAATTAAATGTAGTATTATTATATTTTGTTAGTAAGAATTTAGCGATGTTTATATGTTCTTCGCAAATAATTTTGGCGGCAAAGTTCATGTTTCAGAGATTGTTTTTTGTTTTTGGTTGCAAGGAGAGCTTTGTGCGACAAAAATAGGTCATCTTAATTGTATGCATTAGTGACAATTTTCATGTCGCAGTATGCCTATTGCAATGATTTAATGAGGTTTAGAGTTTTAACGACGGATATTCATGGAATTTCCTATTTTTCATTAGAGTATACTTTGGCAAGCTTTATACAATTTTTGTTTTTTTACTTTTCTTGCATACACAGACATCAGCCACTCCCTTGCCTCGTCTCCCCCTCCGAAACAAAAAGGGAACTTTTTATATGGATTTCTTCTTTTAGATTATTATACTTTATCAAATTTAAAATTTTGCAACTTTATAATTCAACTTACATCACAGGAAAATAATACTATCAAAATACCAACTAAATATGAACTTTTAAATTAGCATTACAAAAGATTTATTCTCAAAATATATTAATTATAATTTTTTAGTCTTAAAAAATTATTTCCCAATTTGATAAAATTAGCAATCAATGCGTACAACAAATAGCAATAAATTTAATTAGAACATTGGCACTAGATATGTTTTTAAAAACTCATTCAGTTAATTCTTATTAACATTTCAATGTCGCAAACAACGAATTAACAAATTTTGTAAAAAAAAAAAACTCTTTATATAATTAATATTTATATTTTAACAAAATTAGACTAATATCGTCACGAAATGTGGCTAAAACATGTTTCTGCTTTGGAATTAGTACTGCTGAGGTCACGAACACTATATTCTTAATTGTTTTGTACTCATTTTGAATAATACAGATATGATTATTTTTTACTACTTACTGTAATTTAAAGTAAATTTTTTGAGAGTTTGTTAAAACTATAATACTTTTCTGACTTCACACATCCAAACAACACGAAAAGGGCAAAAAATTAAAGTCTTCATAAACTATTAGGCAAATCATATTTTTCTTAATTTCCATATTTAATCATTTTTCCAACTATTGAAGAAATAAATATATAATCTTCTAGTTCCTCACGTCGACTCTCAGAAAGAAAACCTTAAAAGATGAAAAAAGGAACAAACAAATCTTCAAAATCATACATAAATCAATTGGTACTGCCATGAAATTATGCATGATCCTTTATGACTAGTAACTCTGCATGTCACGTTGAAATTGAATCAGTATATATATTGATCAACCAGCTAAAAAAAGATTGAAACAGTTGCAATTTCGAAACCAGTGGTGTTTGTAAAACCTCAGAATATCTCTGCTTAGAGTGCTAATAACTAAAGAAACCACCCAATAAGAGATATGAGTCACCAAATATAAATTACACACAATTTTTGGTTGATTTCTGGACAAAGCATAATATGACTGAGAGTTTTTGAGCTATATTATTCTTTGATGACAACAGTTCACTAACCTTGAAAAAGGTAAACAATGCCAGCCCAGCTTGGTGTCTGCAAACTTGTTTTTAGTCCTTTCTCTTGCACTTCAAGTGATGAAACAGAAAAGATAATCGACTTTGCGGGGCCTCCTTACGTGAGAGTGCAAGCAGGATTGTGACCCGATGAACAGAACATGTTGGGTGGGGCATGTATTGTACACTGGTGCTGTACACCCAGGTCACATTGAAATGGGAGCCTCTGGAGCAAAATCTCTTGCAGCTGGTAAAATCCACAAACTATATTAACTATCTCATATGCCAAATCATTGAAATAAGGTAATTTGTACACATGTTCCACATGAGATGGATTTTGGCACGCATACATGATACAACACATGAACAAAACAATAGATGCACGCGCACACACATATATAGGCATCATTTTCTTATGAAACAAACAGCATTTCTTTGAATGACTTGTCTTTCTAACAAACTTTATAATAATTTCAGTCTATAAGCTGACTGATGAAAGGGATATTAAAATGTATAGTTCATAGAACTGACAATTTTAACAATATTCGTCTTCTAAGTTCTAAGCATATATATAGAGGACAACTAAGAGCACATTAATGGATTATTTATAATCTTCAATAGCTTTTGTATGTAAGAATCTCTGGAAGAAAATAACAGTATTTGGCATTACTATATTTTGCAGGACAATTTATCAGTACATGCTAGTGGTAAAAAGAAATTCCTCTCCCTTGTTTGGCATGTTTCCTTCCTACCTCTTTTGTTTGCTTGTGCTCTACTATGCAGCACAATTGGTGCTAAAAGTCCCAAACTGTGGGAAAGCATGTTATGCAGCAAAAGGTGTTGATTGACTAACACAACCTTCTTAACTTATCATCTGTTCTTGAAGAAGTACAATTGTTAGGTCCAACAACCTTCAAGACTATAATTTTTAGAACTGACAGAGTTCATCAAGTTCATTATTCAGCGGGCAATAGCTCTTTTTTGGATCCAGGCCTATGTTTCATGGACACAAGTACTGGTGTCAAGTATGGGTATATTTAAGTGTGGTATTCATCTAATCTTTATATCAAAGATTTTGAGACACTAAACATGGCAAAATATCCATATTCCTTACTTTATTTTTTTATTCTTGAAGGTAAATGGTGCTTACAAGGGGTTTATTGTGCAGTTTATGCATACTTAAGGACGGACCGAGAGGAGGGCGGCTGCTTCTCCTAAGTTTTGAATTTTTGAAAGTATTATAGTAATATTATTTCAGAATTTTTAAAGATTATATAAATTCGCCTCCCTAGATTTTTCTTTTGAAAATTTTAAAATTATGTAGGTTCGTCTTCCTAAGATTTTTTTTTTTGGAATCGTTTGTTCTTAGTTTTACTTTAGATCTTCGGGATGGCTATAGATTTTTTAATATTGAATGTATTTGCAAGCTTGCAGATAAATGCTATCTAGACGAATTCACAGATCAAGAAAATTTGAATTTAAAATTCTAGTTATAAAATTATGAGCTTGATATTCTCAACCATGTGAAATTCAAAAACTTGTTAACAATTTCTGAGTTGTGCAAAGTATTGTTGAAAACAAGAAAGTCAATCATTTATCTAATTATTGATGAATCGAATTGTCTTATTCTAACTTTACCAGTTTCGACGGCAAATCTACATATTTTAACTAGTTATTTAGTAACCTACATTGAGAAAGACATTACTTGAGAATTTGATATTAATTCAATTATAAATGCATTTTATGTGATGAAAGAGTATCGAGCACAATTTTTATAAACAGATAGAACAAAAGTGTCTATCTTTTGTTTTTTGAAATAGATGTAAATGTAGAAGAATATATTTGATTATATTTGATTATATTTTTTTGTATTTGACTTGACTAAACACTTGCTTGATTGTGATAGTTACACAATTTGTATTGTTTGAAGTTAATATCGTCTTTCAAGATTTTTCATTACATAGTTATTCACTACTCTAAAATAAAAATTATGCGTTCGTTCTTGTGCATACTATCTAAGTGTATGTATAGTAAACTCGAACTATTAAATATGTATTCTAGATGAGTGTTGGACGCATATCTCAGAATTTTATTTGACCAGCGAGAGTTCAACACTGAGTAGTTTATTATGTTTTTAGAAAAATCCATGTAACATAAGTCCACGCAGTGCCCTATGGCTAACCAACTTTATGTTTTTTACATTATAACATTGGCTAACCAACTTTCATGTTTTTTACATTATAACATCACAAACCAAGTGATCTACTAATGAATTCGTATTGAAATTAGGAAAAGAAAAAAGATCTGCATCTGAGCAAAGATGAATCTGAAAGCACCCAATTCATCAAGAAAAATCAAAAGAACTAACCTTTAGATGAAGATGGAACTACAACAATATGCATGTTTGAATTGTTTGGAGGAAGATCTAACCGAAGCGGATAAAGCTTTCCGTTCAATGGATTGCGCAAACACAAAATTGCATCTTCAAGCCCTGTTTCTTCCTCCATCTTGTCAGTCAATTCCTCCAAACCATGCCCCTTAAAATTGAAAGAAGGCTCTTCCTTACCCTCCTCAATTTCCCCATCATCGTCCACAACACTGTAGTAAATAATCCGGCCTCCTCCAGATTTCGGCGAAACACCAAACGAATCACTTGACTGTATTTATATATATAAATAAAAGAGCAAATTAAAATTTCCCTATCGTCAATCCCGTAATCTCGGAAAGAAAAGGTTTAACAGACTAACTACATTCTTACCCGTAGAAACATGTGTTAGTTAAGCAAAACGCGTTCTTACCGATAAGAATCAGTGGTTTGTAATTAATTCTGTGTTCTAAATCTGTAGTCTATCAAAAAAATACACAATTTGGATCCAAAAAACAATGTAATCGAATCGAATCGAACCGAGAATTTGGAGAATCTCCGAGACCTAAAACGGAAAGTGGGCGTGCCGGGTTCGGAAGAAGACAGAGAATCGGATCGTATTGGCGATGGCGATGGCGATGGCGGTTCGGGAGGAGGTTGGTCAGGCCGAAGCTCAACGACATCAATTTCCCACAATATCCAATCGGTGTGCCTGTGAGGAATGTCGTGCGTGATCGAATTCCTCCAAGGCGGCAACCCCCCGTTTGCGCGCAGGTAGTTGCCGTAACGCGTTTTGAGCCGCACCTTGAACCCGTCTCGAATCGGCTCCCATTCGACCTTCGAATCCAATTTCGTGGGCACCGATTGAGTAACCTTTCGACCCGTCACGCCGAGGAGGTACTGCTCGTCCGTGGCCGTCAGGTACTTCCCGTAACAACTCTTCAATCGGATGAGATTATCGACGCCATCGACAAATTCCACTGTCCACTTCGCTCTCTGGATCGAGCCGTGGCGATCTTGACACACGGATTCCTGGTCTTCCTCTGCTAATAGGTGCTTGTCGTGATAGCTTCGGAGCCGAACGGTTTTCGCTTTCTGGAAGAGCTCCACCCCATTCTGAAAATCAATCAACGGGATTAAGAATCAGATCATGATTAGTAGTTTGATGAATTTTGTCTTGTCAAATCAAAAAATTCAAAAATAAAAAAGATCTCACCATCATTCTAGAGCAGCAACTTGTCTACTTGAAATCGGCGAAATGGAGGTTGTAGGTTTATTGCAATGTTTGTTTCTGATGACGTACGTTATATTACAGTTTGCTCCCTTGAGGCATTAGAGCATCTTTATCAAATTCTATAGATTTTTAGGCCCACTTGATTATTATTTTTTGGTTTAAAAATGCAAAACAAAGTTAATTATACCCATTTGATAAAAAAATAAAAAAATAAAAAAAAATATATAAAATTTTAAAATATTCAAATTAAACTCTTACTACTTTTAAAATATAAAATATCTCTTTACTTATAAATTATTTACTACTATTACTAACTATATATAATTATTACTATTAATATAAAATATTTTTTTATTTATAAATTATTTACTATCACTATTCAATATATATATAGTTATTAATATTAAATATATAGAAAGGTAAAATTACCTATTTTAAACAAAAAATAAAAAAATTAATTTTTTATCTAAAAAATCAAATTTAAAAAAATTAATTTATAAACTAAGTTAACAAATAATCTACTTTAACTCAATTTAATTTTTTTGAACTAAAAATATAAAAAAATAAAAATAAAAAAACTAGCTTTTAAGTTAGTTATCAATCGGTGTCTTAGATAAATTTTAGCTACAAAACTTGTTTTTTATTTTAACTAGTAATTTTTAATATACTTTTTAATAAATTTTGTATTTTTTTAATTTTTGCAAAAAAATTATTTTTATTATCCAACATCACAATACTCAGTTATCAAAAATAACATTTTTATTTGTATGGCTAGTTAAAAGCACTCATTCCATTTGTTGAGCTAAGAATTTAATAACTAAAATAGCTAATTTAATGGCTAATTTAATATGTAGTGTATTTTTTAGTAATTAACAATTTATTTTAGCTAAAAAAATAAAAATAGCTAGTTTAATAATGACACTCTTAGTCCCTTTTTCCCACTCTGATGATTCCATTTTTTGTTGAAGTTTTTTTTAAAAATTATTCAACTTTCCTTTGAATTGAAGGGTTTAAAAGAAAAATAAAGTATTTAGATGGATAAAAATTAAAATTAGTAATTTATGTTGAAGTCTTTTTTAAAAATTATTCAACTTTCCATCTAAAAATGAAGTATTTAGATGGATAAAGAACTACTCAACAAAAATCAAAATCAAAAGGAAATAAAATGTACAAAAGGAAATGATATAATTGTTCTACCTGAGATATTTACTGCAAGGAGTCAAGGATAAATAACACCTGCCATCTTTTATATCTGTAAGAACGTTTGTTTGTAGGTATGGTTCATATGGGAGTCATTCGAGATGTTTAAAAAGTTAATTATTTATTTACATTTTTTTGAAAAGTTAAATAACTTAGAATAATGTGATCTTTTAGATATAAGTTTATTTGGGATGTTTTTTTTTTCAATGGTTATGTTTTATAACTGTTCTATTTTTTCAACAACCATATGTTTTATGGGTCATATTTTTTCAACAGACATATTTCTCCACATATTTTTTCAACAATTATGTTTACCCACTTTTTGATTATGGTCCCATTTGAGTAGGTTTTATTTATTTGTTTATTAACTTATTTGCATATTAACAAATAAGTCAAATCACATTTAATCATATTCGTTTGTGTGGCACTTGGCTTATTTGCTTATAAGTCAATTACATAAACGAACTTATTTGCTTATTTGTTTATAAGCCAACTTATAAGCTAATTTATTTGCTTATTTGGCTATCCAAACGAGTTTATTTTCTTATTTGCTTATTTTTTTTATTTTTAACTTATTTTATTACTCAAATAACGCGACTTATTTATTGGCTTATAAGCCAATAAACAATTAAGCAAGGTCACCCAAACGGAGCCTATAAATGCAACCACTCTCTCATTGTTTTATCCACTTAACCCAATTTTCTCTTCCATTTAAATAAACTAAAAGAACTGTGGGAGTATAAATACAAAATAGAACAACAAAACCAGATTTAGCGAGTGAACAATTACTCAAACAATTTTGAAGAACAAGTAGCTATTGTGACTGAAAAATCAGGTTCTACTTGTTTCGTGCACATGCTCCAAGTTTTCTATACCAACCAAAACAATTAAAAATCGGGATTTTTGGTGTGAGGTTTATAATTACCATTTCATTCAACACTAAGTTCAATAATAATCATTTGTTTTCAGAAAAAAAGATTCATTCTTTCTTTTTTTGGACAGTTGGTCAGAAATTTCACTCTTGAAGTTCATTGGACCAATTTGGATAAAATTACACTGCATTGTTATAAAATTAAGACTTAGAATGAGACTATTTCACTAATAGTTTTATATATAGATGTATTTGATAACTATTTAAATTTTAAATAAAAATTAAAAAAAAAATCCAACTAACTTAACCGTCTTTATAAGAATTATCCTAAATCCATGAAAGAGGTGGATTAATTAGTTCCAAAATTATTTTGATTATTTTTATATATTAAAAATTTAATCTCATTAAAATCATGTTAAACTAAATAACATATTATTTATTTGTAAATTATTTTACTATAAACCAAATATTATTTGATACAAAAAATACTATATTAATAATTTAGACACTAATAATTTAAATACACTAATTATTCTATAAAAATAATTTTTTAACAAAAAAGCTCATAATGCTTTAAATACCTATCCCTTTACCTCAACACCATGGCCTTCCATCTCAACACCCCTTCCTCTATCTCCATCTCCGACAACAATCCAGCTTTGTGATTGGTTGTTCGTAAAATCAAATATCCACTAGGATGGTGCAATAATTCGCCTAACCCTCACCCGCTCCGCACTAAACCGCTAAAATTGCTAAAAATAACACAAGCAGATCGAATGGATCACCAATAATTTATGTAGGTTAGCTATGAATAGAAGGTTAACAAATCCTACGCAATAATTTATGCGGATCAGTTATGAATATTGGATTAACAAATCCTACCTGCCCCATCCCCCCTCCCTAACTAACAAGCTTACTAGAACAGACCCTTCTAGTTTCAGTTTTAGTTGTCAAACACACACTCTCTCGGTCTCTCATTTAGTTAGGGTTATGGCTAGCAGCGCCATCGTCTCACCGCCACGCTTACCGGCCACCCTCATCGGCCATCGCCGGACCATCTAGGGTTAGCTAGTGCCTGGATGTGTCGTCGCGTCACCGTCCACTCTCACCGGCTATCGCCACTACCTTTTGCCGTTGTCTCACCGCTACCCTTATTGTCCAACGACATCAGCCATTGCCAGACCATATCTAGCAGGTTTTTTCCCCTCGCGCGCTCTCTCTCTCTATCTCCACCCCCCTCTCTCTCTCCCATTTTAATATACACGATAAGAGGTGCCTTTTTTTTGGAATTTCTTTTTCCTTGGCTTTGGCATATGGTTGTAACTATTTTTGCCACTTACAGGCTCTCTCTCTCTCTCTCTCTCTCTCTCTCTCTCTCTTAATTTAGAATGCTTACATTGTTTTTACATTTTCCTAAGCTGTGGTAGGCAGTAGCGTAGCCTGTTGCTTTTTTTCTATTTCCTCCTCTACTCTTTTTGTTTTTTCTTTTTACTTCTATTCTACTATTCCTATTTGTATGATTTATTACTTTTGAGTTTTGACAAAAGAAACTTGGGAGAAAGCAGGGGAGTGAACAGATCGGTTCGGTGCAGGTTCGGTGCAATTTAAGTGATAATTCACCAACTAAATTACTTACTGTGATCTAAAAATTTTTAATCTACCACCCAACCACCTACTTTATAAAATTGACAAATTATTTTATTTTTTAAACAGTTTTACAATGACAAATTTACAATTTAAAAGTTATTGCAAAATATTTTTGCACCTATTATGCACATTAAAGTGCATCCAATTAACAAAATTCTAAATTTGTGAAGAAAATAACATACAAAATGTAAATTCACTGGAACACAAAACAATTTAATATTTAACATTCAAAATATTGCAAAAAAGTATACAATCTCAACAATAAAATAACCAAAATAGTGCTAATTAACAGTGCAAAAATACTGCAATATAATAGTGTAAAATAATGCAACTTTCAGCACTAGCATGCAGCCAAAACAGTGCAAAATTCAGCACTAGCATGCAGCCAAAACAGTGCAAAATCCGGCATATAACAGTGCAAAATAGTGCAATTTTCAGCACTAGCATGTAGCCAAAACAGTATAAAAAATTCAGCAATATAAAAGTGCAAAATTGTGACAATATAATAGTACAAAAGATGTCAAAAATATCAGCAACAAAGCAAGATAAAATTCTGACGGCCAAATTCCATTATCGACTAGTCTTCCGCCATCAAATATCAGTCAAAGTTGGCTTCATAGTTGCAATTGTTCTAGAAAATTCTGAAATTTTTTTTTTTTTAAAAATTAGTAAAACAATTATAAGTAGTAGTTATTCAACATCAAACAAATGGAACAAAAAAATCACCTGCCCCAATTTCTTCATAGGTTTCAATGTCATTCATGTATTTTCTAAGGTTGATTTGAATTTATAAAGACCTTAGCCAATTTTGTCCACATATAAGAGCTTCCACCATATTCGGAGTCAAGCAACTCCTAAATGGATTATGTGTACGACCACTGGTGTTAAAGACAGACTCAGAAGCTACTGTAGAAATTGGAATAGCCAAGATATCTCGTGCTATTTGAGAGATAACCTGATATTTGTTACTAATAAGCTTCCATTAATTCAAAATATTAAAATTAGAAATACTTGGATCCTCGGAATTCTCAGCTAAATACCTATCCAACTTGGACTTGTTCTCTAGGCTATTTTTCTCCTCCAAATGTTTCTTATATTGAATAGTGAGAAGCTTAACGACATCTTCCTCATTTTCATTAATGACCGTTGGTTGAGAAGCTTGACTTGCATTGTAAGTATAAACTTTACCAAGTGAGTCTTTACTAGCACAATAGTCGTATAAGCGATTTAACTTCAACTTCACTCTCATCACAAGGTCTTCTGCCTTATCAGTCTCATATACTTAGGTAAATGAGAACTTGATATATTTTAATTTGTAACGTGGGTCAACATAATGGCAACATATAACAAGAAATTTATATTGTCAAGATTTTCTCAATGCTTGTCATATTTTCGTTTCATGTTAATTGCCATATCACTCAATAACGTATCACCACTTTTACCCAATGACATCAATTTAGATTGAATCGACATGAGCTCATGAAAAAATTCATTAGATGTAACATGCAAAGAACCCGAAAGTCTCACGGTCACGTTGTAAAAAAGTCTCAAGAATCGAATGAAAGCTCTAGTTTTATCCCAATCATCTACACTAGGAGGCCCAATGATTTTTCTTCCTCTCCCTTTTCCTTTCCCGCCATTATTGTGATTATCAAATTCATCTTCATCCTCCATGAAAAATGAAAAGAAATGAGAGTCATCCTCTTCCAATCACTCAAAAGCTTTTTGAAACTTCTCAGCTACATCAAACATTGAATAGGTGGAATTCCACCTAGTTTGAACATCTAGGCACAACGAGCACTTGGAAGGGATCTTCTCATGCTCTATACAATTCTTAAAAGTTTGCAATCTTGAAGGAGAAGACCTCACATACTTTACTGCATTTCGAATCTTCACAATCGAGTCATTCTGCTCTTTTAAATCTTAACAAACAATAACATTCACAATATGTGCACAACATTTCATATGCATAAACTCATTATCTAAGATGATTGACTTCCAATCTTTTGTTTTTCTTTTCAATTATTTGATAGCCTCGTCATTAGAACTTGCATTATTAACTGTGATAGTCAACATTTTATCAATCCCCCACTCAAGTAGGCACTTCTCAATATGCTTTCCAGTGGTCTCACCCTTATGATTAGGAACTTGTAAAAAATTGAGAATTTTTTTGTGCAAATTCCAATTATCATCAATCCAATAGGCAGTAAAACACATATAGTTAATATTTTGAATTGATGTCCAAGTGTCAGTTGTTAGAAAAATTCTTTGCTTTCTAATGGCCTTCTTTGATTTTTCCTTTTCTTCATTATATATTCTCATGTAGTCACGAGCAATAGTTGTGCGTGATGGGAGAGTGAACCTAGGTTGCATAACTTGACAAAAATTCTTGAACTCTTCTTTCTCCATATGTTTAAAAGGCAATTCATCAATAATAAGCATCTTTGCTAGTGCATCTCTACAAACTTTTTCATTATAACCTATTGCTTTTAAACTAATACAATCTTGTTCTTTCTCTTTTCCCTCCCCATCTTTAACAAAACATAGAGTTTTTTTGTTTCTTGTTCACAACCTTAAACAGGTACTTTGTGCATTGATTATTTAGATGACTCCACAAATTAATTGTACCGTCTTGTTTTTTTCAGGCTCCGTAAGTCTTACCACAATAATTACAAGATGTTCTTGGATATTTAGGATCACCACCATCAACCAAAGAATAGTGATCCCAAACTTTGGATTTCTTTTTTTGATTTTTGCTTTTGGTGGTTGTTTGAGTTGAAGAGTTTATACTCACATCATTGCCACCATTCGTTGTTTCCTATGCAAAAACATCAGAGCAAATATTTATAAAATACTTATATAAATAGAAATTGCTCAGAGCAATAAAGCATACAAGTAACATGCTTTCCCCCAAATTTGAAATATTTCCAGTTTGAAATATTCATCTATTAATATAAAATACTCATATATCAACATCCTTTCCCCTAGGACTGTGCAATAACCCACCTAACCCGCCTAACCATCCTGCATTCGCCCGCCCAGCATCGAACCGCTAAAATTGCTGAAAATAACACAAGCAGGTCGGGTGGGTCACCAATTATTTATGCAGGTCGGTTATGAATAGCGAGCTAACAAATTCTACCCGATCAATAACCGACCTGCCCGTATAATATACACTAGTGCAAGTATTTAAAGTATTTAGGATTTAACTTTTAGACTAACAACTAACAAGCTTACTAGAACAGACCATTCTAGTTCCAGTTTTAGTCGTCAAACACACCGGCCACCCTCATGGGCCATCGTCGGACCATCCAGGGTTAGCTAGCGCCTAGCGGTGTCGTTGTGTCACCGCCCACTTTCACTGGCCACGACCACTGCTTTTTGTCGTCGCCTAACCGTCGCCCTTATTGTCCACTGTCATCGGCCATCGCCAGACCATATTTAGCTGATTTTCTCTTCCTCACCCTCTCTTCTCTTCCTCACCCTCTCTCTCTCTCCCCCCTTTCTCTCCCATTTTAATCTGCAATAAGAGGAGCCTTTTTTTGTAATTTCTTATTCCTTGGCTTTAGCATATGGCTGTAACTATTTTTGCCACTTACAGGTTTTCTCTTTCTCTTAATTTAGAATGCTTACATTGTTTTTACTTTTTCCTGGGCTATAGTAGGCAGTAGCGTAGCCGGTGGCTTCTTTTCTATTTCCTCATCTTTTCTTTTGTACTTCTATTCTACTATTCCTATTTGTATGATTTATTGCTTTTGAGTTTTGACAAAAGAAACTTTGGAAAAAGGATGTTGATATATGAGTATTTTCTATTAATAGATGAGTATTTTAAACAGAGAATATTTCAAATTTGGGGGACTTGTATGCTTTATTGCTTTAAGCAGATTCTATTTATGTGAATATTTTATAAATATTTGCTCTCATGATTTTGTATAGGAAACAAGCAAAGCGGTGAATCTGTGATTGATTATGGAGGAGGCACATGAGATAGAGCCAAACAGTGATAATGATGTGAGTGTGAATTATTCAACTCAAATAACCACCAAAGGAAAAAATAAAAAAAATAAACCCAAAGTTTGGGATTAGTATTCTTTGGTTGATGATGGTGATCCTAAATATCCGAAAGTATCTTGTAATTATTGTGGTAAGACTTATGGAGCCCAAGAAAAAAAGATGGTACTAGTAATTTGTGGAGTCATCTAAATAATCAATGCACAAAGTATCCGTTTAAGGTTGTGAATAAAAAATAAAAAACTCTGTATTTTGTTAAAGATGAGGAGAGAAAAGAGAAAGAATAAGATGGTATTAGTTTAAGAGCGTTGGGTTATAATGAAATTTTTTTGTAGAGATGCTTAAGCAAAGATGCTTATTATTGATGAATTGCCTTTTAGGCAAGTAGAGAAAGAAGGGTTCAAGAATTTTTGTCAAGTTATGCAACCTAGGATCACTCTCTCCTCACATACAATTATTGCTCGTGACTGCATGAGAATATATAATGAAGAAAAGGAAAAATTGAAGAAGGCAATTAGAAAGCAAATAATTTGTCTAACAACTGACACTTAGATATCAATTCAAAATATTAACTATATGTGTCTTACTGTCCATTAGATTGATGATAATTGGAACTTGCACAAAAGAAATCTCAATTTTTTACAAGTTTCTAATCATGAGGGTGAGACCATTGAGAAGCACATTGAGAAGCGTCTACTTGAGTGGGGAATTGATGAAATGTTGACTATCACAGTTGATAATGCAAGTTCTAATAACGGGGCATCAAATATTTGAAAAGAAAAATAATAGATTAGAAGTCAACAATCTTAGATAATGAATTTATGCATATGAGATGTTGTGCACATATTGTGAATGTTATTGTTTGTGAGAGTTTAAAAGAACAAAATGACTCGATTGTGAAGATTCGAAACGCGGTAAAGTATGTGATGTCTTCTCCTTTAAGATTGCAAACTTTTAAGAATTGTATAGAGCATGAGAAGATCCCTTCCAAGTGCTCATTGTGCCTAGATGTTCAAAGCAGGTGGAATTCTACCTATTCAATGCTGGACGTAGTTGAGAAGTTTCAAAAAGCTTTTGAGTGATTGGAAGAGGATGACTCTCATTTCTTTTCATTTTTCATGGAGGATGAAGATGAATTTGATAATCACAATGATGGTGGGAAAGGAAAAGGGAGAGGAAGAAAAATCATTGGGCCTCTTAGTGTAGATGATTGGGATAAAGCTAAAGCTTTCGTCCGATTCTTGAGACTTTTTTATAACGTGACCGTGAGACTTTCGGGTTCTTTGCATGTTATATTTAATGCATTTTTTCATGAGCTCGTGTCGATTCAATCTAAATTGGTGTCATTTGGTAAAAGTGGAGATAAGTTGTTGAGTGGTATGGCAATTAATATGAAACGAAAATATGACAAGTATTGAAAAAATCTTGATAATATAAATTTCTTGTTGTATATTGCAGTTGTGTTAGATCCACATTATAAATTAAAATATATCAAGTTCTCATTTACCCTATATGAGACCAACAAGGTAGAAGACCTTGTGATGAGAGTGAAGTTGAAGTTGCTGGAAAAAATTAAAGGAAATAGGAAATTAAAGTAGAAAATAAAATGGGACAATTTCACCGATTGGTTGCAGACGTGTAGCTGACACTTTTCTTAAGAGTATTTTTACGCCCCTCGGAGTAAGTTACTTGGTACAGGAGAATGACGGCGGGATACTCTCCAGGATCCATAATCTTTCTAATATATGAGTGCACTCTCACTACAGTAGATACAAGAACAGCTTTTTGATGATCGTATTCAAGAGAGGAAGAGAGAAGAAAATTGAATATTTTTCTGTGTACAAAACAAGGGCTAAAGGTCCCTCAATTTATAAAGCCAGAAGAGACAATATAAAAGGAATATAGAATAAATCTCGTGCATAAATCATGCAATCAAACGGACAAAATTAGTGACAGAAATTAAAATCACAAATTCTGTAAATAATTAATTGTCTTGATTTGAGGTAATCAAAGTATAATTTGTGCAACGGTTTGAAAATTTGGCTTAATTTGAGGAATCAAATTCTCTGCAAAGCTTAATTTGTGGAAAACTTAATTTGTGCAATAACTTGAATTGTGGAAAATCACGAAAGAAAAAGACTGCCAGATTTTTGACTAAATTTTTTTTGTCAATTAGATATTTTGCAAAAACAGGCTGAATATTGCACACACCCGCGAGGCCCGAAACCTGTGATTTGCACTCCCGCTGCGCGCGAAACTCGCAATGTGCTCCCAGTTAATGATTTTCGGGCTAGGTTTCAAAAATGGTTGGGTTTAGGCCCAGTCTCATACGCGCGATGGGCTACATTGGGTCAACCTACATATACAACCCAAGGGAAGTGTGGAATAATAAATATAGCTTGAAAAGGCTTGCGATTTTCCAATGTGGAAAAATTCTTTCTTATTTCAACACCAAAACCAACAATCCCCCATAAAATAAGAACGAGAAAAAATAATAAGAAGAAAGAGGAGGACTTGAATACGATCTATAGAAAGTGCACTACGTCACTATTGGTGTCTTTTGGATTATGAGCCAATAACTTAAGTTACAAGGATATGATTTACAGGAAGATAGTGAAGTTGAACTTCTATGAACCCAGTTCCCAATTGCAAATCAGGTATACGTAGTACCCGTAGTACATTTTCTTAGCAAGAGCTGATCATCACGGGTTGGCACGAATAGGCCATGCGCCTTACCTAGATTTCATGAGTGCTCTAAAGAATTTGTCCGAATTCTTATAGGAAGCGGCCCTACTGCAACATATACACCATCCAATTCTAGGACTATGAATTCATTAAGAGCTATTGTTTAGCCTCACATGTCACAGTCTTGCACTATCTACACCATAGAGAGGGATAAATAATGATAGTGACTATCAGTGTCAATCAACAATTTGTTATTACCCATTTGAACCTATTTCATGGGGTTTCCAATCATGTAGGTTGGGATGCCATTGTTGTTGACCTCTAAAATGGACATCAATCCCATTCTCCTCGATGTTTGACTCACTAGCTTCTTGCTTAGTGATTTTATCAGAGGGTCGGCCAAGTTCCTCTCTAACCTCACAAAGTCTAGGGATATAATCTCATCACCAAGCAGCTGCTTGACAATATTATGTCTTAGGCGTATATGCCTACTCTTGCCATTGTAGGTCTTATTTCTTGCTCGGGCTATTGTGGCCTAGCAATCACAGTGTAGAGACACAGGCGGAGTTGGTCTCACCCACAAGGGTATATCTGCTAAGAGATCTCTAAGCCACACAACGCCAGATCTTGCCTTTTCTAAGGCAATAAATTCAGATTTCATAGTGGACCGAGCAGTGCAAGTTTGCTTGGAAGACTTCTAAGATATTACACCTCCACCTAGAGTAATTACATATTCGCTTTTGAATTTGTCTCGTCTGAATAAGAGATCTAATTAACATCAATGTACCTTTGAAGTACAGTGGAAAATCCACAGTAGCTTAGACCAATGTCCATAGTTCCTTTTAGATATTTCATTACTCTAGATATAGTATTCAAATGATCCTTGCTCGGGTTCTGTGTGTACTTGCTAAGTCTATTTACAGCATAAGTAATGTCAGGTCTAGTACAGTTCATCAGATACATCAAACTACCAATGATTTGTGCATATTCAGATTGAGCTACACTAGTCCCCTTGTTCTTTTCAAGATGAATAGTACAGTCGTATGGTATATAAAGAGGTTTAACATCAAAATGTCTAAATTTCTTAAATAGTATCTCAGTGTAGTGTGCTTGTGAGAGTATCAAACCATTTTTAATTTTTGATATTTGAATGCCAAGGATCACATTGGCTTCTCCCATGTCCTTCATATCAAAATTAGATGATAACATGTATTTGTTTTAATGACAACATCCATGCATGTTTCAAATATAAGCATGTCATTCACATAAAGGTGTATAATGACTACAGAAGTATCATAAACTTTACAATAGGTACATCGTTCAGCGTCATTGATAGTGAATCCATTAGAAATGAGTACAGAGTTAAATCTTTTATGCCATTATTTAGGGGCTTGTTTTAACCCATATAAAGAGTTAACTAATTTGCACACTTTATTTTCTTTTCCTATTATGACACAACCTTCTAGTTGTTCCATATAAAATTCTTCTTCCAGATCACCATTCAAGAAAACAATTTTAACATCCATTTGGTGAATTACAAAATTAAATATGAATGCTAGTGCAATAAAAATTCTGATAGAAAAAATTCTAGTCACGGGTGCATACATGCCAAAGTAATCTATATCTTTTCTTTTGAGAGAACCCTTTTGCTACTAAACGAGCTTTGAATTTATCTATAAATCCATCAGGTTTCAATTTCTTTTTAAATATCCATTTGCATCTAATTGATTTTGTTCTTGGATGTAGATCTACTAGCTCTCATGTGTGATTAACCATTATAGATTCTATTTCATTATTAATAGATTCTTTCCAAAATGGAGCATCAGGTGAAGTTATAGCTTCTATAAAAGTCAAAGGGTCTTCTCCCATTAGGAATGTGTAAAAGTCATCACGTAGGCTTGTGGCTTTCCTTTGTCTTCTACTTTTTCGTGGTTCAAGTTCTAAACATACTTGCTCTTTGCTTGGTGTTTCAAAATCTGCATTATTTGTAGGTTTTTCAACTTGAGTTTTAAGAGGAAACACATTTTCAAAAAATATTGCATTTTTGGTTTCAACAATAGTGTTAGGTTCTAACACGTCACTTTGAAGTATAAGAAATCTATAGGCAGCACCGCTATCAGCATAACCAATAAATAAAAAATTCGATATTTTCGACCCAATTTTTCTTTTCTTAGGTTTTGGTAGTATTACTTTAGCAAGACACCCCCACATTTTTAGGTATGACAATTTAGGTGCATGATTTACCCATAATTCATAAGGAGTCTTGCCAATTTTTTTGAAATAAATTCTGTTTTGTATGTGATACGCAGATAAGATTGCTTCCCCCCACAAGTTGTTAGGTGCTTCTGAACTGACTAGCATTGCATTCATCGAGTTTCATTTTTCCTTTCAGCCACCCCATTAAATTCTGGTGAGTATGGTGGTGTAAACTCGTGAATTATGCCTTGTGTTTCACAGTATCAGAACGAAGTCTTTTAATTTTTGTATTGGCTTGATTTTCTGCCATAGCCTTAAAGATCATGAATTTTTCTTCAGCTTCATCTTTATGTCTTAAAAGATATAGTTTTGTGAATCTTGAAAAGTCATCTATAAAAGTGATGCAAAATCGTTTGCCTCATCTAGTTGGATTATCCTTTAAGTCACCGAGGTCCGTGTGGATTAGACTAAGCAACTAAAATTCTCGAACAACATTTTTACAACTTTTCTTAGTAATTTTTACTTCAGCATATATTTGACATTTATCTATATTATTACTGGTCATGGTAGGAATTAAACCCAATTCCTTCATTTTCTTAATGTAGGAGAAATTAACGTGTCATAATCTACCGTGCCAAGTATCAATAGATTCAACCATGTAAGCAGAAGAAGATGCATTTTCATTCATGACTTTAAAAACGTTAGGGACAAACAGACCCTTGTTGTAGTAACCCTTCCCAACTAAGACATTATTTTTAGTCATAATTAATTTGTCAGATTCAAAAGAAATCTTGACCCAAACCTTACTCAGCAGTGAGACAGACACAAGGTTTGAATGTATTTCTGATACATGAAGCACATTGGTCAGAGAAGTAATTTTTTCAGAGATTAATTTGAGCATAACCTTTTCCTTTCCAATAACAGGTGAGGGCCTTGAGTTCCCAATAAAGACTTGTTTTTCCCTTGTTCCAATAGGAGTGTAGGAGGTGAATGCACTTCTATTCTCACGGATGTTCCCGGTAGTAGGGATGGCAATTTCTCCTGCCTTGCCTCGACCCCGCCTCGCTTTGTAGGATTTTTTTCGCCCCCGATAACAAACGAGGTGGGGACAGTATTTGCTTTTTTTGCCCCATTTTTTTCTGTCCCACCCTCGATTACATAAAATATTAATATATGTATAAAATATAATTTTATAACTATAATAAATTCAAAATATTA
>JAOTRH010000001.1:25132004-25176677 GCA_034768845.1 Heliamphora exappendiculata
TGGCCAATCCAATTGTAATTGAATCTGCTATTGAAATCTGGATTTCCATGGCCAATGAAATTCACAGATTCCAACAGGAGCTACGGGAGAGAGACAACGGCGGAAGACGATGGAAGCTGTAGGCGCCGGTGTAGAAGACGACGGCAGTGGAAGACGGTTGCGACGGAGAGGGCGTGAACTGTGGGCGTGAATTGTGCGGCGGAGAGGGCTACACTGTGCTGTGCGACTTGACTTGATGAATACACTCGACGGAGAGAATACAGTACTGTGCGGCGTGAATTGAATGGGGTTTTGAGCTTTGAGTTAGAATAAATTTAGGTTTTGGGTTTAAGATTTAGGTTTAGATTGGGATAGATAAGACTAGTTAAGTGAGTAAAAAAGAGTTAAAATAATTAAGTTTAATTAGAAGATTACTTAATTTTTTAGAGTGAAAAATAAAAATAATTTTTTAAAATTAATGTTAAAATCTATTTTAATTTCATTTATTTATTTTAGAAGACAAATTAATTTTAAGCCTTAATTAAAATAAAAATAGTGATTTTAATTTTTTATATATTATTTATTTATTTATTTTAGAATTTGTTCGATAAAATAAATTTTTAAAAAACTTATAGAAAGATAAACAAATCAACTAAATATGAAATACAAACCCATAAATTTAATTTATAAATTTATTCTACCTAAATTTAAATTTTTTCATTTCCTTATCTTTTTATAGAATTTTTCTAAATTTTTAAAATTTTTCTTGATATGAAAATTTAAAATTTATAATATTTATTTTTATTTATTTATTTTGGATTCGTTTCATGAAATAAATTTAAAAATAACTTTTTATCAAAAGACTAAAAATCTACTAAATACAAAATAAAGAAAAATAAATTTAGTTTATAAGATTATTTTAGGTAATTTTTAATTTTTTTAATCCTTCTTTAGATTTTTTAAATTTTATTAATTTTTCTTCGATAAGAGAAATTAAAAAAATAAAATTTTAATTAATAAAACAAAACACATAAAATAAATAAATAATATAAAATAAATCAATTGGTAAAAAAAACGTCTCAAATAACTACTTTTTAGTGTATATTTACTTACGACGGTATAATACCATCTCAAATGACTTTTTTTTGCAACCAATTTTTTACGACGATAAAAATCATCTCAAAAGACTCAAATATTTTGCATCAAATTTTTGCGTTGAAAAAAAAATCGTCGCAAATGATCTATTTTTGCTGTCGCCTTGTTACGACAGGAACCAACCATCTCAAATAAACCATTATTAACAACCAAATTCGTTGCGACGGCAATAACACCGACTCAAATAGTATATTTTGCAACCACTTTTTAAGACGGTAAAAAACCATCGCAAACAACCTATTTTTTTTGAGACGATAAATTATAGCAGTCGAAAAAATCGTCTTAAAAGATGTAATATTTGCGTTCAATTTTGGCGTCGGCAGCTATACCGTCGCAAAAGATTAATTTTTTTGCTATTACTTAGTTAAGACTGGAATCAACCGTCGCAAATAACTATTATTTGCGACTAATTTCTTTGCGAAGGCAACAAAATCGTCTCAAAAATCAGGTTTTACGACGGTAAAATGCCGTCATAAAAGACTCCTTTGTTGCGACAATAAATTATACCCATCGCAAAAAGTATCATTTGAGACGACCATGGCTGCCAACCCAAAAAGTTTTAACTCAAAAAGTGTTTTTTGTTGTAGTCATTCTTCAAGCATTTAGTATAAGCATATCAGGGGTCTTAATAATTTCACACAATGGAAGCTAAAAAATCCACGAGCCAATAAAGAGAGGCCCACACTAATGGAAGCTAAAGAAATTGCAGAGGAAGAGCATGAAATAGGCTAAAGCCTCTTTAATAAAGTTACCCCAGGCAAGGAGGAGAACTTTATCATAGAAGACAGTTGACAATTCAGAATGGGCCATGCACTAATAGCAGTAGCAAATATGAAGCCTGTGCTACGTTGCAAAAGAATAGTAGTATATATATTTGCACATTGCAGCCAAATTAATAGAGCAGCAATTGTTCATACCTAGTGTCACCTTCAAGCATGCTGAGTGAACATTGAAGTGGAACCACCAATTTCTTGATTTTGGGCAACTTGGGAGTTCTTGACAATCTAAAGAAACAACAAAACGATTATTGAGCATGAATGATCACCCAACTATATAATGAGTAGAGCATTTACTTTTCAAACCCAAAAACAACTTTGCATATTAAAGTAAACAGATCAAAAGATATGATTGAAGTGATACTTTTCAAATCACGTGAAATTATAAAATTAGACCGATGCAGATAGAACAAAATCTCCTTGTGAATAAGCATGTGTGTATGCAAATTGATAATGGGTTAGGGTTCGTATCGCGATAATGTAGCCTCCTACCAATTGAGTTAGTTTTGTTTTTAAGCCTAATTACGTAGATTAGGTTTTCGGACTCACATTGGGTAAATTACAAAATCAATGTTTGAAAGATTAATTGATGTAATTATATCTCTTAACGTGAAACGCCCTTTGTATTCATCAATGTGATTGTTTTTTTATTCTAGGTATAAGAGACGAATATTAGGGGAGATTGAATCTGAAACTTTACTGCAAGATTAACCCTAGTTTTTTTGTGCGGGCGCGCGCAGAGAGAGAGAGAGAGAGAGAGAGAGAGAGAGAGAGAGATGACCCGGTTAAAGGTGAAAACAGTGATGTCGTGTGCTAGGTGGTGTTCGAGTGATGAGATGACAAGAAATATCATTACATCACACCTTTTTTCATTATCGTGACCATAGATATAGCATGGGCAAATTGTGCATATTTTGTTTATTTTTATCTTTTTAAATATTTTTTTAACTTTTAATATTTTTTTTTATTTTTTCATATCGTCTTGATGATGAGATGAATTCAAAAATTAAAAATTTTGATTAAAATTTTTAAAAAGTTCATTAAAGACGAAAGTAAGTAATATTGAATTTTATTTGTTGATTTTACTTATTTTTACTTATTTTTATTTTTCTAAATTTTTTTTTATATTTTGATCAAATTTTTTTATTTTTTTTGCTTTGTCTCAATGCGATGAGTCTAAAAAGTATAATAGTTTGATTAAATAATAAAAAAAATTCTTTAAAAATAAAAAATCTACAATATTAAATAAGCCAATAAGTTAATAAAAATTTGCCCATGCACAGCCAATATACAATCTCACTTTGTTATCAAACTGAGATAAAAGTCTTGCTTTAAAATTTTTTTATCACATTTATTAAAAAATTGAAATCTTTTTGCTTTTGAAAGTGTGATATTTAAATATTATTGTAGTAATGGTTGTTAAGAAATATTATATAAATAAGATAGTGTTGCAGAGACGAGAATGCTAAGGTAGATGTGTGATATGACTATAAAAGATAAAATTAAAAATAAAAAAATTTGTAGAATGTTAAGAATTGCACTAATTGAAGACAAGTTCAGAAAAAATAAATTAAGCTAATTTGAACACATACAATTAATGTAGACCAGTTAATGTAGTAGTAGGAAATAGCTACAACATCACGAGTTATGAAAAAATTAGGGAGGATGGTAGACCTAATTAAATTGACATGTGGTGCCGTATTAAGAAAAAAGATGAACTTATTAAAACTAACTAAAAATATAACTCTTAATATAATAGAATAACGTAAAAAAATTCATGTATTCGATTTTAATTAATTGTGAAAAAAATTTAGTTTGATATATATATATATATAATAAGGGTATATTTGTTAATAATAATTATAAATTTAAAAAATACGATCTTATAGAATAGTCGAAAGATGGTTAAAACTTATCTATAAATAAGTCCACTGAAAAGGATCCTAAATTAATTTTTTCTTTTAAAAATAATTTTGTCATTTTAATTGTCCATTAAAGGAAGAAATATTCTCTTTAATTTGCAGGTGCTTTTGTATATCATTCATCTTTAAAACTGTGTAGAGTATTTGATTATGAAAATTGATGAATATTCTAATAAATGTAAGCATATGTTTGGATTATAAAGTTTAGTAGCTTTTTTCAGAGCATTTTTTGTCTTTTTAAAAAAAAATTATTTTTATTTAATTATTTTTATTTTTATTATTTTTTGTGATGAGAATTCTAAAACGTATGATTATTAAGGCCAAATTTTTAAAAAAATTTACTAAAAATAAAAAATTAAGAAAAAAAGTCAAAAAGCTTGCTAAGTTGATTTTTTTTTTATCTTATATAAATTTTTTTTTAAATTTTGATTAAAAAAAATTTTATTTTTTTATTTTCTCATGATGAGAAAAATTTAGAAAATATACTCATTTTAGTTACTACTAAAAAAAGTTTCTTAAAAATTAAAAAAAAACACCCATTTGAGTTAATACTAAAAAAAAAGTTTTCTAAAAACAAAAAAACTGTAAAAATTAAATAAATAAAAAAACTAATCCAAAGAGCGCTTAAGAAGAAATCTATAATTTTTCTCATTTATCTCTATTCTTGAAACATAAATCACTTTATTTTTTCACTACTATACTGAAATTTATTTATTTATTTATAAAAGTTTGTTATTTGTTATGGATCTTGTTTAATGTTAGTTTTATGGAAATATACATGTAGATTGCATGTGTTTTTTTTTTATTGATATTCTTAAGGTTTAAAAATGAAAATAATTAATAAAGACATTTTAGCCATCAAATTTCAAAAATTAAAATCAGGCATCTCTAGAATTTCTGTTTTTTTGTTCTTATCATGATCGATCTCAATTCAGAAATTGAACCAGCACCTGATAATTTGATTAGGATCCTGTTTGGGTGGATATGACTTATTAATTTATTAACTTATAAGTCAAAAATAAGTCACGTTATCCAAACGAACCAAATAAGCTAAATTTTAAATCAATAAACAAATAAATTAATAAACTAAATAAGTCAAAAATTACTTAAACAAACCAAGCTTATTTAAGCAAATAAACCAAAAATCACTCAAACGAACCAAGGTTAAATGAAGTGATTTATTTGTGTCATCCAAACGAATCAACTTATTTATGTTTTGACTAATTTACTTATAAATAAGCAATAAGTAATCCAACCAAACAGGGCCTAGGATGACAAGGTGTGATAAAAAGAGCAAAACCCCGTGAAACATAGAATTGGGGTGATTGGTTGAGTTTGAAGAACTAAGTCTTAACTAGCGGTTGTATACAGCAAAAAAACAAACTAAACAATAATTGAACGAGGGCCAGTTCAGCTACTCCACAACCACAGTAAACAAATCAAATTATAGCTTCAAATTCCCAAAACACCCTTTTCCAACGGTCACTATACTGACGTGGCCGATTCTCATTGGCGAAAACAAGTTAAATGACGTAGCTAGTGAACCAGCGAATCACAAGAAATGATGAAAATTCAAACCCGAATCCCGCTGAGCTCGGATTTTTGAATCTCAGTAGATCAACTTGGCTATTTTATAGTTTATATTTCTCGTTATCTTATTTCCATTACAAAAACCTCGTACACGAGCCTCCACGCCACTTAACAGGAGTCATGTCTTCCAAAGGAGGCACAAACCAAGCCTGTGCCGCCTGCAAGCACCAGAGGAGAAGATGCTCCCCCGACTGTCCTCTGGCGCCGTATTTCCCGGCCGACCAACCCAAAACGTTCCGAAACGCTCACCGGCTTTACGGCGTTAGAAACATTCTGGAGATACTGAATCAAGCGGACACTCGGGAGCAAAAAGACGAGGCGATGAAATCTGTCATTTACGAGTCTAATATGCGCGAGAAATTCCCCGTTTACGGTTGTTACGGGATCACAATGTTTCTTTATTATCAGTTGATGCTTCTCAGCGAAGAATATCGATGCGTTGAGGCGCTACTAGCGAATTCTGGAGAGGGATGTCATGACCAAGTAGTAGATCATAATTATAATTACTCTCCTCGCTCTCCATTACAATTTGACATGAGCTCAACTTGCGATGCCTTATTTGAGGCAGATCGATGCGTTATGAATGGAGTTAATGGTGGTTTTGTTGAATCTGACGACGATGTGGCGAAATCTTTTCAAATTCACCATCCAAATTTTAGCGATATTAATGGTTTTGATGCAATTCAGTACCCGTGGAATCCTTTCCAAACGTTTCTTGTTCAACAAGAAACAGAAGTTGATCATGATGGCACACGGATTGAAACTGTTGATGATTGAATCAAGGAAGCGTTCGACTAAAGCATGATTGGTAAATTGAACTTTAACTTCAGGTTTTTGACTTTTTAAGTTGAAATAGCATCCACATCAGACTTGGTAATGTCATATCCTTGCTATTTTAACGGGCTAACAAGTAAAAATACTTTTCCACCAAACTCGCTAGCGCCTTGCTATTTTTGTTTTGGGCTATTATAACTCACCAAATTTGTCGAGTTACCATTCATTGCCAAACAGTGGACAGAGACGTGAAGAGATCTTGGGAGGTGATTCTCTGTTGTTCGCACTTGAACAACACTCGGCTGTTTGACTCCCAGATTGTGACACGCGTAATTCAAAACGACTCAATGGTTAGAATCTAATTTTACAAAAAACGACGTCATTTTTGTAAAAATAGATCCGAGCCGTTGACTCGTTTTGGACAACACGTGTCTCAATTTGGGAATCAACAAGCATAATTGGTAAATTGACCTTTAACTTTAAGTTTTCTGACTTTTTAAGTTAAGAGCATCCTCACTAGACTTGGTATTGTCATGTTCTTGTTATTTTAACAAGCCAATATGCAAAAACACTTGTTTACCAGACTCGCTAGCGCCTCGTCATTTTTGTTTTGGGCTACAGTAACTTGTTAAATCTGCCAAGTTACTGTTCATTGCCAAATGGTAGATAGAGACACGAAGGGATCTTGGGAGGCGATTCTCTGTCGACTCCTAGATCGTGACACGTGTCATTCAAAAGGACTCAATAACTCGGATTTATCTTTGCAAAAACAGAGTCGTTTTTGTAAAAATTGATCTGGGCCGTTGAGTCGTTTTGGACGACATGTGTTGCAATTTGGGAATCAACAAGCATGATTGGTAAATTAACCTTTAACTCTAAGTTTTTTGACTTTGTAAGTTAAAAGCATCCACACCTAACTTAATAGTGTTATATTCTTGCTATTCTAACGAGCCAACAAGCAAAAACACTTCTCCACCAAACTCACTAGTGCCTCGTCATTTTGGTTTTGGGCTATAGTAACTTGCTAAATCTATCGAGTTACTGTTCATCGCCAAACGGTGATAGAGACGCGAAGGAATCCTGTAAGGCAATTCTCTGTTGTCCGCAGTTGAACAGCACTCAGATGTTCGACTTGCAGATTGCGACACGCATCGTCCAAAACGACTCAACAGCCTGGATCTATTTTTACAAAACGACGTGAATGACTCAACGACCTGGATCTATTTTTACAAAAAGAATGTCGTTTTTGTAAATGTAGATCCAGACCGATAAGTCATTTTGGATGATACGTGTCGCAATTCGGGAGTCGAAGGTGATTCTCTGTTTTTTATTTTCAATTAGTTTTCTAATGAGAGTCATCGGTGGTCACCGATGCAAAAGAGATGTTCGGTGAGGCTCGTTGGAGGTCGGCATTGAAGGAGGGTTGCCGGTGATTGCTTGTTGGAGGTCAACGTTGCCATTTGTGATTTAGGGTTGCGAGTGATTTGACTAGCTAATTTGGCTAATATTGATAAAGTGTTGAATCACAAGTGACTAAGTAAACAAATATGACTAGTAATTTGATTAGTATTGGTGTGGATGCTCTAAGAATGCAAAAAATCAAGTATATATGTCATTTGTCTGTCTTAAAAATATTAAAATTCTGCTCACTATAATATGTATCACAATTTAATGAAAAGTAAAAATATTACATTTATTATATATTAGAAGTCATTAGTGATACATATTTGTAGATCACTTGTACTTAACAAGGCACATGTTTATTCAAGGCCACATGTTCATCTAAGATAGCCACTGTTACTTGGAGCTCCGTGTTACTCAAATTCGTTCCCATTGTAAGTCGGTCTTGCTATAATTTTGCATTCCTTTGTGTCTTCTCCTCTCCTTGTGATAGGTAGTAGAGCTTTTGCATGGTTTCTCTCCATTCCTAGAGTAGAGATACTCAAAGCATCTGAGAAAATGAATAGGACATCTTTGAGTGATTCGTAAAAAAGAAAGATAGTGAACTAACTAACTTGATTAATTAGTAGTAGAACACTAACACGAGATAATCGAGATAAAGTCGATAGAAGCAATTGCAGTGCCCCAAGAGATAAGGTTATAGTGATCTAAGGGCTTGTTTGATACCGATTGTAAAAGGTGGGATTGGATTGTAAATCCTATCAACCATTGAATGTTATGTTTGCTTGCAAAGATTTGGCTCGGATTAACAGTCTGTTGGGAGAATGAATCCCATCAATTCGTGGGATTGTAATACCCAACTCCACCCGTTACTTGTAATCCAGTCCAATCGAGTGGGATTGCTTTGTCGATTTTACCCACACGAGTTGGGTCTTCTCTCGACTCTAGAGCATCCAACGAAAATTGCAAATTACTTGGACTTGACGTTGTCGAACATGTGCTTGCTAATCTCTATGGAGTAGATCTAAAGGATCTCAATACTGTCATCGTTGGTGGCGACAGAGTTTGCAGCGGTAGCGAAGGCCTCGTTCTCGATGTGGAGCATCAACGAAAGGCATCGTCGGCAATAACGGCGGCGGGCAAATCAAATTGGTAATCCAGCTTGATGCTCCACCGTTACTGGTAATCCAGCCCAGGTGAGTGGGATTGCTTTGTCGATTTTACCCACACGAGTTGGGTCTTCTCTCTTGATGCTAGAGCATCCAACGAAAATCGCAGACGACCTGGACTTGACGGTGTTGAGCATGTGCTTGCTAATCTCTTTGGAGTTGATCAGGAGGATCTCAATGCCGTCGTCATCAGCGGCGACATAGTTTGCAGCGGTAGCAAAGGCTTTGTCCTCGATGTGGAGCATCAACGAAAGACGTCGCCGGTAATAGCGGCGGCAAGCAAATCAAACCGAATGAAACCCTAGTCCTAAAACATGAAGCCCTAGTCCCCAAACTAAATGATTAAGGGTAATATTAAAAATTAATAAACTTAATCTAATTTCATATTATTTAATTTTATCCATATCAAATATAAATTTATCTAGTTCATTATTTAATTCTACCTAAATTAAATATAAAAAATTACTACTATTTTATTATTAATTATTCTTTATTATCAATCCATACCCTTTTTCTAAAGATAGTAGGTACCATGCTTCTAGCCGATAGACTTCAAGGAGTTCTATCCTAACCTAGTAGGCTCTATATGATAAAGTTATAAAAATGAAAGATGGTTCCGCTTATAATAAAGCAACCTCATTTTACCCTATTCCTTTTCTTATTGTGTGATTTGTTTAGAAATTTTCCCTCCATGAGACTTTAGCTTATGTTTAAATTAGCTTTTTGATAGATTTTTTTGTTTAAAAGTCTTTTGAAAACTTATTTATTTAGCTTTAGTTAACTTTTTTTTACATATTTATATATTTATTTTTTTATAAAAAAATTAAAAAACTAAAAAAATATACAAAAAAAACTAGTTCAAACATAAACTTACGTACTTATTTCTTCGCAAAAGAACCCTACAATATGTTCATTAAGGACATTATTATTATTTATTATTATTATTGTTATAATAACCCTACAATATGTTCATTAAGGACATTATTATTATTTATTATTATTATTGTTATTATTATAACGTAAATTTTTTTAAAAAGAAAACTAATTGTTAAATGATTGACTTTATTATCTAAAAAGCTATTACAAGATCCCATTTGATAACGTTTATACTTATTATTATTTATTTTTATTTGTAATTTTTTTGTAAACTAGAAAGAAAAACATGTTTCATATATGGTTATTTTTGTTTTGAAAGAAATATAATTAGTTTAAAAACTTAATAAATTCTTGTAAATGGAAAAATAAATTTTTACTTATTTTGTATATAATTTTTTATTTTATCTTTTTTATTCTAACACTATCTCTGACCACTATCTCGAGCTATAACTTTCAACCACCACTCTTATCCATCACTTCTAGTTACCACTCTTGTCCATCACTTTAAATCACCACAACTACCCATTTCTATCATCATCAACAAGCATTTCTGACTACTACCTCTGGCCACCATATATAGGTATTCTAACCTCCGATAATTCTCTTGGGCAACTCTCTTCTATTAAAAAAAATAAAAAAATCTTAGATTTTAGATGTCTTTTTATCTTTTCTCAACCATTTTTATATTTTGACCAAATATCCCTTGTAACGAAAAAAAGTTACATCTTTACTAAAAACAATTTTCTATCCTTTTCTGTAACCTTTTCATGTTGTGGCCAAAAATTCTAGTTTTCCCAATTCATCTAATTAAGAAATCTGAAAAAGTATATATATATATATATAGCAAAATCCAAAATACAAAATCAATGAAAACAAAACAATTCTAAAAAATATTTTTTTAGACATACCAAACATGCATGGCAGATTCATTGTAACAAGCCAAATGGAATTCATTCAAAAAGATAAGTGTAGAATTGTAGTCAATTATGTATTGTGATTTTTATATTATTGTATAATGTTTTTTTTTAAATTTTTTATGCAGCTGTGAATCATTGTGGAAAAATATGTAATAAACTCAAGATTGCTACCGTATGTTTCAACCTCACCAATGTCAAGTAATTGAATAGCAGAAGACGGCATTACACCTGGGCAAGATGTCAAGTTTTGTTATACTTTTGCTGATAAAAAAAAAAAGTTTTGTTGTTTTACTTTTTCCACAATTTTTAGCATTTAGGTATTCTTTTAGTTTTCAATATTTTTTATTATTTACATTCATCAATAAGATAGGTAAATAGTTATTCTTTATATTTAAAATAAGTAGTGATGTAAATAATTTAGTAATACGAATTAGTTGCTTCTTACTTCAAGTTCATCAATAAATGTGATTCTTTATATTTTACTCTTCCTGTTCTTTAAGTATTTGTTGTACTTGAATATATCATCCATGTGATTTCTTATGTATCATCTCATGTGATTCGTTATATCCTATTTGTACTGTGGAATTTTTTGCTGTAATTGAATTTATAATAAAACTAATTATCTAAAAGTAGAAATTAAAAACAAAAAAAAATCAAATATTATGTTTTTCTAAGTTGCATTTTGCTCATAAATACATAAAAAAGTTTCTGCTGTGACAAATACTCTTAACACTTATCTTTTTATACCAAAAAAACAAAAACAAAAAATAATATCAAGTAGTTGGCTCCATTTATATACCAATCACATTCGAAGAAGACCCCTCGTAACAAACTAGTTATAAAAATAAAAAGATAAACAAAAAATAATAAAAAATAAAAGTTGAATTATTTTTTGTTAGATTAGTAAGGCCCTATCTGGATTATTTAAAAAGCTAGTTTTTATTTTATTTAATTTATAAAATAGCCAATTTTTAAGGTTTCCTTGGTTTTCTACAAAAATTAACTAACTTTTATTTATTTATTTTTTTTCAAAAAACAACCTATACATATCTCAAATATGCTATTTTTTTTTAGTAAAATAACTACGAGTTTTTAAATATGAGTCTTATATGTAAGATTTATACAACGATTAGCCCCATTCTAGAATTTTCTAAACCCAGATTCCGTTTTATATTGTTGTTAGCCCAAAGGTTTTTTTATTTTGATTTTGATAATTTTGATAATTTATTTTCTAAGAATAAATAGATTTAAAATAAATAATATTTTATATTCTCAAAATGAAAGTGTTAACACATTTTGAACAATTAAGTTGGCACCTTAACAAAAAAGAAATGACTTAACTCTCAAAAGTATTAAAACACTCACATATTCTTAAATGAGAATATTTTGTGTTGAAACAAATTGAAAAATAAGTCAAACACTTTTATGGCAAAGCACACTTGAATCTCATCAAGTGAGTCAACACCAATTGATCAAATGGTTTGACACCCTAACATTTATATGAAGTTGATCTTTAGGTTTCAAAATGTCAGTGTCGACACAAAAGAGTCTTATGTCAACACAAAAGAACCGAAACTCTTAGAACTCAAAAAGAGTCTACACAAATTAATTTTGTGTCGACACAAAAGTGATAATCACTTTTGGTATTCGAAAGTTTGGGTTGACACAAATAAAAATTGTATCGACACAAAACAACCGTGGCCACCTGCAGATTTTGAGGTGTCGACACCAACTAAGGATGAGTGACACAAAAGTCCCGAGACTGCCTGCAAAATTTAGTGTCGATACCAAAGAAGACATGAGTCGACACAAAATGCCTCCTCTAAGATTCGAAAGTACATTTGAGTCGACATCAACTGAAGATGAGTCAACACAAAAGAACCGAGACTTCCTACAGAAATTTGTGTCGACACCAAAGGCAAGTTAAGTAGACACAAAGTGGTTCCTCTGGATGCTGAAGTTTCAAACGAGTCGACACCAGATCCAATTGTGTCGACACCATGATGTTGGTAAGGTAGAGGGCAAAATTGTGTCGACCCCTCAGAATATCTGTGTCGATCCAACCACTTAAGGGACCCTGCCCTAGACATTTTTGTGTCGACACCAATGTCATTTGTGTCGATACCTGCAATGGAAATTCAAACTCGCAGCAGATCTCAACGGCTGAATTTTTAGCATTTATTGCTCTCACCTACCTCCAACGGTCATGAATGCACAAGAGTTTATATAAGGAGTAACTTCTCAGCATTTACTCAGACTAGGGACTTAAATTTATTGTTCCATTGCTTGAATCAATCTCATAAATCTCAAACTCTCATTTATTGCTGAATCTCCAGCTCTTGTTCATCATCTCTCTTTACGTTCTCATTTATTATAAATCTTTTCTGTAAAGAGAGTGAGTGTTTTTCATTATTACACTTAATTTATTGTAATCAATAGTGAGTCACCCTTTACCCTTTGAGTGAGTGAGCAAAACTCATCAAAAAATAATTCAAGAGAGATTAGAAGAAAACATGGGTTTATTTTCATAGAATCTTCTTAAAGTTGTTAGGCTTGTGAATGTATCCGTAAATATTCAGCTCATTCAAGCGAAATCTTGAAGATTGTAAAGGCTTAGAATATGCCCGTAAAGTATTCTATATAGTGAAAATATTCAAGAAAGAACTTGAGGAGTGGACGTATGTTAAGATAAAGCCGAACCACTATAAATTCTTGGCATCCGGTTCTATCTCTCTATCCCTCATCTTTTAATAATTGTATTGCTTCAATATTTACTTTATTTAATTGTAATATTAAAAAAGTTTTGAAAAATATTTTTAGATTGTTATTTTTTAAAATACCTAATTCACGCCCCTCTTGGGTTGCTTTATTCTAACAATTGTTATACCTAATCTGCCCTTATATCTCATTTAAGCAGCAGCCAACATCAAAACCTAGTCTCGGCGTCAATCTCCTCCTCCTTCTCCAGTGCCGGTGCCGACGTCGTCAACTCCTTCTCTGGTGCCATCTTCGTCTCATTCTTCTCTAATCCTTCGACGTTAACTCATTTGCAATACCAAGACTTCACTGATGGCGAGCTCTTTTGCAGATCACAGTGTTAACTTCACAAAAATCGTTGTCAGCATTCTTTGCAGACGACCTCACATCTGTTGCCAATCGTCAACCATCAAATCTCTATCGTTGACCTATTCTTTTCCATTGTCAACCATCGACGAGTCTGACCGTCGATCGTTAATTGTGGGATCTCCGGTCAACATTAATAAAAATTGAGAAAATTAAACTGAGAAAATTTTCAATTAAAAGAGAAAATTCTCGATCATTCTCTTATTTTGATAAAAAAAAATTATGCTAAAAAATTTCTCAGTTAAATGCGCGTGTGAACAGGAAAAACACACAATTAATAAAAAAATCAAAATCATTGTCTCATCTTTTGACAAAAAAAATTGCTATTAAAAATTTTTCGAGAAATTTAAACTCAGAAATTTCTCAATTAAAAGAGAGTTCTCGGTTAACAGAGAAATTCATCATTTAAATTTTTAGCCCGACTATGATGGTCGAACCAGGTGATGGTCCACAGTGATAGTGTTGAAAGTGACGATGATGATCGACGGAGGTGGTGATAGTCGACGATGATGGTGTTGAGAGTGACGATGATGGTCAGCGATAATGATAGAAGCTGTGGCAAGAGTGTCACACCCCAATTCAGAAGGCATGATCGGCTGTGGACTATGGGTCTTGGACCAACAGGCCACGTAAGCCTACCGATAAAAAAAAAAGCCAATATATTTACTTAAAGCTTTGACATATGCTGAAATTGAATAAATTAAGATATAATTTTAAAGTAAGGTTGTATGGGTCACAAATAGCTCACCATGCATGAGTTACTAACAATCAACTAACCCAACAAACGATACTGATCAAAAAATAAAATGTAAAAATAAATAAATTCCTAAGAGATCATTAAAACAGGGTTCCCGAATACCACAGAGTTTACCACTAGTTATCCCGTTAATCACCAAAAAATGTTAACAACAACGTCAGCTGATGGTTCGGTAAATGACAAGCATACATAGTAGAATGCAGTTTCAAATTGGATGTTTAAAGTATTTATAACTGAAATATAATTATGGCATACTATGCATTATAAAATCACATGATGATAATAAAAAATCTCGTTCTTATTGTCAAATTCACATAAAAATCTCTTTCTTATCGCCAAATTCACATTTTTCCATTAAATACTGTTTGTGAACAAATTCACCGAATTTTCAAAGCCAGTGACGAGGAATCAATATATCAAGTCTTATCAGAATAATCAATACTACAGTAGCGATAACAACATGATCATCTATAGTTTGTGGGAACCATAAATTAACTAAGTAACAGTGCCACATATAAAAACTCGGGGTATCCTTGGCCCGTTGGATCCAACATCGAACTTAGAGTCACCACAGGATGGCACCTGATTCTTTTTTCTAAGACGAACCAGTTTAGAGTCACCCAGAATACCAAGCATTTTCTCTAAAACTGTTGACCACTAGAGTCACCACAGCGCGAGGCTGTGGCCTTTTTCCTAACGGCCAAAGTCATCTCCGTAGAGGGCGTATCCCCTGAACTTTTAGTATGGTCCCATAATAGAATCTCATAAGTCACACCATATAAACGTGAACAAAAACTCCATAAAACCTTTCTATGCCATGAGGTTTGTAACATAAATTTATATCTTTACATTAAAAAGAATTTTTAAAATTTTTATTTGTTTTTCAAAATAATTTAGGGACAAGAAAATTTTAACTTGTGCATATTCTTGTGCATGTAGTATGTATATACTTGTGCATATTGCAGTACACCTATTTTAGTGGAGGTCCGGGTCCCCAGAGTTCAATAGGATTTTTTTTCGATACTAACCATTTTAATCACATGACGGACTTATGTCTTGTTTTGCAACTCATAGATGGCTCGGTCAAGACGGAATGTGAGATCTAGGTTTGCATCTAGAGGGGGTGAGGAGCGTGATCAGACTGATCAGACTCCGGTTGCCCAACTACTCCCGTCACTCCAACGGCCACAGTTACGCCAGCAGCCCCGGTTCCCCCAGTCGTTGAGGGGGCCTATTAGGCACTCGAAACCTTGGTGGGTATGATTACTGGACAGCAATCCCAACGAGGAGCTAGAAGGGTAGGAGACGAGAATAGGCCCATAGTCCACGGCCGGTCATGCATTCTGATTTGGGGTGTGACAAAGAGGCAACAAGCGAGTCGACGATGATAGTGGCAGAAGCTGGACAAGTGGCAGCGAGCGACAGTGATGTTCAACAGTGATGGTCGACAGTGAGAGGCGGCTAAGGTTTTTGGTCAACGGAGAATTGTGGCTAGGGTTTTGCAATGAAGAGTATATTTGATCTATTTTAAATTGACATTTAAAAATAAAGACTCAAACTTAAAAAAAAAACTTAGTACTAGGACTAAATCTTTTAGAACTTTTTCAAATATGGGTAATAATTAATTAACTCAAATAACTATAATACCTTTGAAAAATAATTTTTGCTATTTAAAAACCTTGTCTGTCTGATTTGCACGTATAAATTAACAAAATATAAGATCAATAAAAATCCTACTCTGATACCAATTGAAAAACAGTTTTTGCTATGTGCATTAAAAATCTTGTTTGTGTGATTTGCACGTTTGGATTAAAAAAATATAACCAACATATAAACCATAGCAATCACACATATGAGACAGACGATTTTTATGTGAAAATTTTAAGAAGGGTAAAAATTGCGAGACTTAACTAAATCTGAGAAAGTAAGCATTATTAATAGTATTAATTACAAAAAAATCTTATAAAATTCAGTTGAATCCTCAACCTATTGCAACTTGTCTTTTTATCGAATTCTCGTGCACTAACTCTGTGCTCACTTGTCATCGGAATCCTCCTACGGGCTTCTTCACTTGAGAATCCTCTCAAGTATTGGATGTGTTGTTGCTTGATGACTTGAACGATGATCTTGGACGCTTCAAAATTGCATAGGCTCATCAAATCTAGAAAAACCCTCAAAAATCCCTTCAAAACCTCAGTCTCTCGAAATAGCCTCAAAGTCTAATTAAAGCAATGTTGCCTAAAAACTAATATAAACCAAAAGGTTGCTAACCCTTACAAAAAAACTAGCAATTTTTAGACCGATCGAACGATCAGGCCTGGCTCGAGCTTCTTAACATAGATCACGGACTCTTCATGCACATAAAAATTAATATTTTTTAAAAGCAACATGCATTATATCATAGAAACTATAAACATAATACTAAAGAGATTTAGCTGTCACAAATTTACCAAACAAAAATAAACATGATGTTCGGTCAATATCCTAACAATCTTAAATTAAAAAGTTAACTATGCCTTTAACAATAAAAAAAATTATGCCAATATCTCAAATATTAAATCTTAAAAGTATAAAATAAAGGCATTTTAGACATTTTATAAAAAGTATTCTAAAAAAATTATTCCAAACACTTTAACTTTATTTTTTCAAAAAAATAAAATTTTATAAAAGTCAAATTTTTTAGATATCTCAAATAAGGGCTAGAAGAAAAAGTAATACCAATAGATTTTTTTTTTAACTTTTTATATAGAGGAACATTAGAGAAGAGAGAAAACAAAAGGGATGACCAAGATTATCTCATGCATTTTTAGCAGTAAATTTTTTATACCTATATAAATGTTAAATTATTAAAATTTATTTTGTCATATAGATATTTTCACAAAATTACTCTATTATATATGTTTTAGCGGATAAAAGGAATAATTATATTGGTCACGTATGAAATAAAAACTTATTTATTATTTATTTTATTTATTTTTATTTTTAATACTTTTTAAATTATTTAATTAAATTATTATATTATTTGAACGGCTCTTATTGAGATGAGTAAAAAAAAGTAAAATATTTTAATCAACATATAAACAAATTTTAAAAACTCAAAAAATCAATAAATTAAATTTTATAGTATTTATTTTTATATTTAGTAATTTTAGTAAAGATTTTTATACAAATTACCCCAAACGGCAGTATTATCTCTAATATAAATTAGGAAGCCTATGTGGGATATCTTTTATCTTTGACTTTTAAGAGTGTTTATTTTTTATTTTTAAAAATATAATAAAAAAATAAGAGTATTTAGAATAATTTAAAAAAGTAGACATTAAAAAGAAAAAGGGGAAGAATTTTTTTTAAAATTTTTTAATTGTTTTAAAAGTCATGCAAGATAATAATTCTAAACAATTTAGCTTAAAAGTTGAATTTTTTAGAAAAAGCTAACTTTGTTGTTGATCTCAAACATGGCTTGATGTTTAAGATAATTTTTAACCTTGACTTTTAAGAGTTTTAAGATTTTTGAAAAAAAAAAAAAAAAAAAGTAAAAGTGCTTGGGATAATTTGAAAAAATAAATATTAAAAAAAAGAAAAAAAATAATTTTAATTTTTTTTAATTTCTTTGACCGCCATGCAACACTTTTATCCCAAATAAATCGATTGAAAAACTAAGTTTCATAGAAAAAGTATGTTTGGATATTGATCCCAAATGGTGTCTTATTCTCGATCATATTTATTTTATTTATTTTTATTTTAATATTTTTTTTATTATTTAATTAATTTATTATATATTTTTATTATTTTTATCGAGACAAATAAAAAATAAAATATTTTAATCAGAATATAATAAAAGTTTATAAAGAATAAAAATAAACAAAAATAAGTAAATTAAATTTTGTGTTGTTTATTTTTATTTTTATTAAATTTTTTTATTTTTTAATTAATAATTTTTTATTTTTTTTATTCATTTTGTTGAGATAATTTGAAAAAACAAAACAATTCATAAAATAATGAAAAAAGTAGACAAAAATTAACAAAATTTCTAAAATTTTCCCGGAGTTATACGAATAGAACCATACAAAAGACAAAGAGTGCAGGATACGTAGATAGCGTGTGAGATTGGGATGAAGTTGTCTGGAATCAAGTCGATGGATTTCGACGAATCCCACCATGTCTGTGCATTAGTTGCAATCTTTAGTGCTAAATGATTTCACTGTAAATTCAATATATGGGTTCATCTTCATCGTCAGCTATCTCCATTCTCGTTCATTCCATTCCATCGTCTCCATTGCCATTCATTGCAACCAATCCATACACCAACAATGGACCCTCCCGGAGAAGAAGTTGCATTGTTGTCGCAATCTCACCTCCTTCAACTAAAGATGTCTGGAGAAGAAGAACCACCACATTGCTTGGAACCACTCCGTCGTGGGCTTCCCACCCACTTCATCGTGGAAGACAGCAAATTGTGTTCTTAGATCACAGCGTCGACATGGACGAGCTCTTGACATCGATCGGACAGACCGCGAATGAGCAAGAACTATTCGCTCTGATGTCGCCGTACAAGGGTCGGCAGCTTTCAATTCGGTTCATGGTCTCGCTTCTCTCCCGCGAATCCGACTGGCAAAGATCGCTCGCGCTTCTCGATTGGATCAATGAAGAAGCTCTATACACTCCTTCTGTGTTCGCTTACAATGTTGTGATGCGCAACGTTCTACGGGCGAAGCAGTGGCAGGTCGCACAAGGCTTGTTCGAAGAAATGCGCCAACGAGCGCTTTCGCCTGATAGGTTCACTTACTCGACGCTTATAACGCATTTTGGTAAACAGGGTCTGTTTGACGATGCCCTATCTTGGCTTCAAAAGATGGAACAAGACCGTGTGACTGGCGATCTCGTTTTGTATAGCAATCTGATCGAGTTGTCTCGTAAACTATGTGATTACTCCAAGGCAATATCGATCTTTTCGAGATTGAAGCGGTCTGGAATTTCGCCTGACCTTGTTGCTTATAATTCGATGATTAATGTGTTCGGGAAGGCTAAGCTTTTCCGTGAAGCGCGTCTGCTTCTTCAAGAAATGAGGTCGGTGGGGGTTTTGCCCGATACGGTGAGCTATTCAACGCTTTTGAGCATGTATGTAGAGAACCAGAAGTTTGTCGAGGGACTGTCCGTGTTCTCTGAGATGAAGACGGCTAAGTGTCCGCTTGATCTTACTACGTGCAATGTTATGATCGATGTTTACGGGCAGCTTGATATGGCTAGGGAAGCCGATAGGCTCTTTTGGAGCATGAGAAAGATGGGAATTGAGCCAAATGTTGTTAGTTACAATACGCTTCTGCGGGTATACGGTGAAGCTGAGCTTTTCGGGGAAGCCATACATCTTTTTAGGTTGATGCAGAGGAAAGACATTGAGCAAAATGTTGTTACTTATAACACTATGGTTAAGATTTATGGGAAATCTCTTGAGCATGAAAAGGCTAATAATCTCATCCAAGAGATGCAGAGCAGAGGGATTGTACCCAATTCCATTACATATTCAACCATAATATCTATATGGAGTAAAGCGGGGAAATTGGACCGAGCAGCAATGCTGTTTCAGAAGCTAAGGGTTTCTGGGGTTGAGATTGATCAGGTCCTTTATCAGACTATGATTGTGGCTTATGAGAGGGCAGGGCTTGTTGCACACGCTAAGCGCTTGCTTCACGAGCTTAAACACCCAGACAACATACCCAGAGAGACAGCCATCACAATTCTTGCCAGAGCTGGACGTATGGAAGAGGCAACATGGGTATTTAGACAGGCTTTTGATGCCGGGGAAGTCAAGGACATATCCGTATTCGGCTGTATGATAAATCTTTTTTCGAGGAACAGAAAGCATGTGAATGTGGTTGAGGTGTTCGAAAAGATGAGACGAGCAGGTTATTTTCCTGATTCTAATGCGATTGCTCTGGTCCTGAATGCTTATGGAAAGCTGCGGGAGTTTGAAAAGGCAGATGCTCTATATAGGGACATGCAGGAAGAGGGTTGTGTTTTTTCAGATGAAGTTCACTTCCAGATGCTGAGTCTCTATGGTGCAAGAGGGGCTTTTGATGCAATAGAGTCGCTGTTCGAGGGCCTCAATTCTGATCCCAACATCAACAAGAAAGAGTTGCATCTTGTTGTTGCCAGCATTTACGAAAGATCCAATAGACTCAACGACGCATCACGAATAATCAATCGGATGGGCAGCATTGGTACTTTCAAACTATGACTATATTAGGCAATCTAAAATTCTTACCCTCTAGGATGTTTGAATCTGCCATTGACTCAACTGAACTCACTCAAATTGCTGTAAACTACATTCCACTACAAGAAAATCAACTTATAGCAGCGTTTTCTATACTGGCGGTTCATCTAACCATCACTGGAAATCAAATGCAGCAGCGGATATAACAAGTGTTGCAAACGTTAGTCTTTGGCTGCGTTTTAAACCCTATCCGCTGGAACATGTTTCATCTCTACTTGCGGTTTTAGTTGTCCGTTGTCAAGCCGCTGGAACAAGTTTTATCTCTACGTGTGGTTTTGATTGTTCGCAGCCATAGGTCTCAAATTACTCTGCCAACAATCCCTGCCAAAAGTTTCCCCCCGAAGAAATGCCCGCCATTTTTTTATGATTATTTGGTATTAGAAGAAATTGGGAAGCTCAGTTCTCTCGCTCGACCAAATCCCGAAACCCTAGTTCTTCAACATGAAGCCGTCTATCGTTCTTCCTCAAGAAAATCGAGGCCACGAAGATTCTAACTCTTCTCCACGCTGAGTCCCTATGAATCATGGATTCTTGATGAGTATCTTCCATTAAAGAACGAAAAACTCAATTATTCTTCTCAACAAAATTGCAAAACCTTGGCTCTTCTACATGAACCCATCGATCACTTCTTTCTCAAGAAAATCGAGACCACATAGATTCTAGCTCTACTTCATGAAGCCTCCAACATCTTTATTTGGAGCAAATCGTGACCCTTGAGACTCAGGTCTGCATTGTGCCTTTTCGACTATTTGTTGGCAATGCTGTTGAGTGTTTTTACTCCTCAATCAACTTACCCAGGTCAGCATCGTTCATGATGGTTGTTGCCATTGTCTGCATATAAATCACCTCTCATAATAAATCAATGGTAGTTTGATTAGTTTTAATCTACTTGTTGCTAGATATGTTGCCAATCAACAAAAAGAACTATAATTGTTGCTCTGTTTTGGCTAATTAAGCTTCTTTGTATCAGTTTCTGTTTCATTAATAGAGTTTGTATAACCCTATGCCTTAGGCTTCCCTTCTTTGGGAGGAAAAGAAAGATCAAAGACGTTGAAAGACTTTGGAAGTTGTTTGTATAAGTTCTTCTGATATTGGGTTAATTATAATGAAATTAATTTAGAATGACATTTTTTTTAGTTATAGATTTGGGTTTCTTTGATCTAAGATGAGATGTAGTGGGTTGATTATGGGTTTTAATGTTTTTAGTTTTTGAAAATAGTTAATCAAATGATGAAGTTGATGTACTGTCTCTGTGGTGTTCGGTGTTTGGTTGCTGAGAAAATGTAGGGAAAGATTACAAAAAATGAGAAAACATAGGAAAAGGGTACAGCATGGCACAAAAATAATAATAAAATGTTTGTTTTTTTAGTTCTCATTTGAGGGGAAGTTCTTTCTGTTATTTACTTTTGTCCTCCATTGCTTGTTTGAACTTGGGATTTTGACAACCAGAGTATTTGCATAGGTAATAAGGGTTAATACAAGCTAATATTTTAAGGTCTTGTTTTTGCCCATTGATTGCCCATATTTGAGCTAGTTATAGTCCTAACGCTATAAAATTTTAAGGTAATCTGCATTTTACAATGAATAAGTTGCCCATTGATTGACCAGAATTGGGTTAGTTGACGTACTCCTTTCTTTGTTACAGACTCTGGCATTAGAAGGGAACCAGGATGAAGGTTACAAATAAAGGGAACCATGGCAAGTTTGTGAAACAAATGAAAAATTAAACAAAATTAAGAGAATCCAAAACAAGATTTACCTAAATCTGTTTGACGAAATTCCTTAGAGAACCATAATATGTGTTCCAGCAATATATAGTCAATTAGTTCAAATTCCCATGAAAAATTCTGGGTTAAGTGACTAGAATCTTTCATTCATATTGGCGAAATGAGTTGAGGGTATTGGCGGATAATCTTACATTGTTTGGGTGGATAATGGGTGATCATTTAATATAAGTTGTTGGTCAAGTGGGTGTGCTTGAGTGCCGCTTGCTGCTTCATTGCTGATCTGGGTGAGTAACTGAAATGCCTAATGTTGGTCCCAAGGTAGTGGGTGGGTTGGTGGCTGGCTGATGTATTTTGGTGTTGTGAGTTTTGTGTTGTGGTGTTGGCATGTTGCTACGCTTGAATGGCTGGTTTAGTTGGAGAAGTGGTGGTCAATTTGTGCTAATAAGTTTTAAGGTGCGGATGTCTCTTTTGTGGAGTGGCAGTGTGCTCTGGGTAGCTTGGGTCAGTCCGCTGCTGGTGTGCTATGCTTCTGCGCTGAGCTTTGTTGCTGTGCTGATGCTTAGCTGCTTCTGCTGATGTCTTGCTGAAAAGAAGCTGCTGCCCTGGGATTCCTTGCTGCCTTTGCTGGCTGGGTGCTTTGCTTGTCTTTGTTGTGTTTTCGTGAATTTTAGTTATAAATGATAAATTTATCCGTATTTTGGTTAGTTTGTTTTATAGATTAATTTAGCTTGTCTATATGGTTTTTTTTATTAATCTGTTTGATGTCATTCATTGTTAACTTTATATGCTTTGAACCAATGCTGAATGTGTCATGGTGAGCATCAAACATCTGAATTATGGCAACAACATTCTCATCACATTTTTTGAACTTTGAGAGAGGCTCGAGCAAAAGCCTTTAATTCACTTCTCCTGCATCAGTGCATCTATAAGCTTCTAAAATGGTATTTTCTGTATGACTTCTCTGTGTTTTGCATTGAGTTTGATGCCTTTCATCAACTGTATCAAGGTTACACTGGTAGTTGAGCTTCATATGTTTTCGCTCTACATATGATTGATCATTTGTGTTTGACGATGAAGATTCGGCTTTATTTGTTTGAGCTCTGGTTGTTTTTCTTTTGTGTGCTGCTTTATGCCTAGTAGTTAGTACCATGAAGAGAGAGACTTTAGGTTTTCCTTCCACTTGTTCTCCTTCAAAAGCCTTTAATTCACTTCTATGTTGTTAAGGATTTCCAGGAAAGAACAAAGAAAATCGCAGAAGAAATCCCCAGATGTAAATACCCATGTACAACCTCCACCACAATTTTAAGCTAGAATTGTGGAGAGGCATATTAGAATCCAAAGTGATTATCTTAAGTAGGAGTCACTACGCCATATCTCTCTTTTTGCGGCAGTAATAAACCGCCGTTAATTTTTTTAGCGATGGTTGTTTGGCAAAATTGCGAACCACGGTTCATGCATGTGTTGGGAAAAATAACACGACAGTTTGTTAACTGCCGTTGAGCATATATGGAGGTTGGAACAGCAGTTAATAACCGCCAATAATATAATCGAGGTCTTATCTTTATTAACGGCGGTTATAATTAACTGTCGATATTATTTTTCATTATTGACAGTTATATTATCACCGCTAAAGTGCATTTACTTTTCGCCAATATTTATTCACATTAGCGGCGGTGGTGTTTACCGCCACTAATCTATATTTACCTTCCGTCACAAATATTTATTCACATTAATGGTATTTTTTTTACCCCCGCTAATATTTATCAGCATTTTTAATAGTATTAACGATGAAAATACAAAATCGTCGCTAAAAGAGTACTTTTATTTGAAAATTCTATAGACATAACAAAACAACTTGTAACTTGATAAATCTATCAAGCACACTATTATAGCCCAATTTTTAAAAATCAAATCATAATGTTTCATAGCTCAATATTATAATAATAGAAAGCATCCTTATAATTAAAGTCTCAAATTACAAAATTAAAAATTCATACACAATATCCTTCTAATTCATGTCTCAAATCACAAAATAAATAGAAATAGCAATTTAATAAACAAATTACAAAATAATTGTCATGTAACATATCCCAAAACACTTGTGCCAATAAATAAGGCCTCAAATATCGAAGCCCAAAGTCATCATCTGTTAGCTCTTCATCATATGCTAGTGAGAACTAGAAACATTCGAAGCATGTCGCGTATTGTATGTTGGTCCAAAATCATCATGTTAAAACAAAAAAAATTTATTAATTATCACAGTAAATCATCCTGTTATTATTAGCTGGTCAAATAATAATGGATTAACTAGCAAACAGCCAAGTATTATATTTGAAATAAAAAAGATAATAAATGGCCCTTCATTGACAGGCTTCTAAATGAGAAAAAGATTGGGAAGGAGAGTTCGACTCTTGACCTCTTTATGAAGTACAAAAACTTAGGCTAACTGGGCTAGCCCTATTGGTTATAACTTGTCTAGTTAATAAACAAACTTTTGTAAGTGATGTAGCATCTTAAAACTGGATGGTCCACAAAATATTTGACAGCAACGATATCAAGTAATGGACATATTTTACTTGGACCATCCAATATGGATCCTAAGCGTACGCAATCAACCTATATAATGGTGCATTTCACAGCTGCAAACTGTTTTTCTTTTTCCTTTTTTTCTTTTGCTTTGTCCTTTTAATAAGAAAATGGAGTTAAACAGAGAGAAATAAGACACAATGGAAAGAGAGCAGGATGAGGATTCTTGCCCAGCTGAAACAGCAGCTGAGAAAGAAAGCAGAAGAATGCATTATAGAGAGTAGCTTCTGGCCCAGTAATCAAAAGTTGGCAAAAATGGGATCATGTTAACTGGTGCAAGCTCATGTTAAGTGGTGCAATTACCTAACTTCACGAGAAAACGCTTCATATTCCGTAAAACTATGCATAACATGATTATGGAAAGCACAAATATGTTTCTTAGAGTGAACATCAATGTGCGTGAAAACAAGCACCAAGCACTTACTTTTCCCCCAACAGTTCCAAGTGGTTGATGAATCATCACTCGTGCATTGGGCATGCAAAACCTTTTCCTTTTAGTACCAGAAGCAAGGAGAAATGCACCCATAGACACAGCAAGGCCCATGCAAATAGTAGAAACATCAGCTTTGCATAGCTTCATAGCATCGTAGATTCCCATTCCTGCATGCAATAGTCACTTGAATGAAGAACAGACTAAAAACATAACAGGCAAGAGCTCTTCGTTGATAGAGAACTCAACATATTTGACGATGGGACAAAGATCCCCGAGCATAAAATCAGAGCATAAGGCCTCATGCATAAGGCCTTATGCACTTCAACATATTTGACGACGGGACAAAGATCCCCGAGCATAAGGCCTTATGCACTTCAACGAAGAGCTCTTGCCTGTTATATTTTTAGTACTGTTCTTCATTCAAGTGACTATTGCATGCAGGAATGGGAATCTACGATGAACTCAACATATTGCATAAGGCCTTATGGGACAAAGATCCCCGAGCATAAGATTTTCAGTTTTCAGTTTTCATTTCAGTTTTATGTCTCACGAAGTGCATAAGGCCTCATGCAGGTGATATCTATGAAGACAAAAGCTGAAATGAAAACTGAAAACAACATGAAAAATCCCCGAGCATAAAATCTTATGTTTTTGACGGCAATGTGGGGATAATCTGTTTTTTTTTTTCTTAAACACAAACAGATTTTAAAAAATAAAAATAAAATGAACATCACTGAACAACTAAATAAAATACATAATAAATATCATGTTTTGGCCACACATTAAGCTTCAATACATATCAAAATGTTGCAATTTAAAAACATGACATGAGGGAGAGGGTTGAATACATTATTGCCAGGACCATTGGATCAAGAGTCCCTTTAACAGCTAACTGACCGAAATATATCTTCGTTAGAAGCCAAAAGGTTTGCCTTACAAAAAACAGCACTTGTTGAGTGCCTTTGAGCTGCAAATGGAGCCTAATAAAGTACAACAACAATAAATAGATACTGCTCTTCAGTTTACAACAACAATTAATTTAATATCCACTTTCACACCGTATTGTAAAATAATTTTTGTGCATAAAATCAGAGTAATTGGTAGCATTAGAGCCCTACAAAATTTTCTCAGTACTTCCATTTTTATTTTTAATATGCCCTTTTTTATTTTTAAAAGCAACAAAGCTCTATGAAACACTTCAGATAAAAATGGATCATCGTATCATTTCTTATTAGTAAAAAAAGGTAGCTTGCTACTCTTATCCCTGCAAACCCAGTCAAAATCCTGAGTAAGATGAAATCAGAACCATCTAAATGCAAGATGAAATCAAAACTTCTAACAAGTGTGAACTTGAACTCATCTTCCTTCATCCCAACATTAGTATCAACAATTTCTTCTATTAATAAACTTAGAAGTTTAATTTGTAATTTGTTAATTATAAACGATTAGCTGTTGATTAGTGTAAAAATTAGTTTTCTATAAAATAAGTAAAGCTAATGTTTGTAAATTACGTCATCAACTAACATTTCTAGAGTAGCGACTCTGTAACATTAAAATATTTGTCTAGAAATAAACAACCAATAAATGCTCACGCAAATTCAAAAACCAATAAGCTTGAAACACGGATACTAACAATCAAAAACGATTCAGTATCTAACAGCCACGGAAAAAAAATATATATATTAAAAAAAACTAGCAGTATATATATTCTGAAATAAAAAAACTAGCAGTATCTACAGAAATTCGTTGCAACGAAAATAAGAAAGATTTCGACCAGACCTTTGGTGTTGAATCCCATGACTCCTCCGATGCGCTGTCGACGCGTTGAAGATCGAGAACAGCGCTGATTGAAGACCAATTCTTGGCTGATAAACTGTGTAATCTCTGACTAGTCGAAGCTCCGAGTCTCCAACGAGTTCGCTTCGATTGGTTGTAGAGACCGACGAAGTCGACGAACAAGACGCCTCCGTTGCTCGCAAAGATCGAAGTCTGTTTCGGAGAGTGTCCATTATAGTACAGAATTTGAGGAATGGGAGACACTGACTGTGCAGACATGGTTGATCAATGGCACAAAATTCTTCCTCGTGACAGTCCTGAAGGGACGCGGCGGTGGTGACAAACGAAAAGGGCTAGGGTTTAACTCCTGCCCATTCAACGGCGAAAATCGGTGGTTGACGGCCAAAATCAATGGTGGTTACGTGACAACCTTGAAGAGACGCGGCGGTGGTGAGAAACGGAAAGGGCTAGGGTTTAGCTTTGGGCATTCCGGGCTGAGGAAGAGAGCGGCAGTGAGAAAACTGAAGAGCTGGGGTTATGCGTCAATGCTTTGTTAACCAAAATGGAAGAGGGAAATTTTCAATTGGGAGGAAAACTAATTTGGTTAACGACGGTTCATTGAAATACCGCCGGGAAAAAAAGGGAAGCTTCAATTTACACGTAAAATCTATTAATCTTTTAACGGCTATTGTTTTGAACTGCGATTAATACTTATTTTTTGCGCAAAATTTATTGATTTTTAATGGTGGTTCATTGACTCTGCTGTTAATACTTACTTTTATCGACACTTATTTTACCGTTATTAAAGATACTTTTTTAAAGATGATTTATTAACCGTCGCAAAATAAATTGCTGCTAATACCATATAAAGGATAGCAACCCTCTCTCTTTCTCTCTGAAGTCTGAACCAACCTTCATTTGCTGCTGCTAATAAAAAGAAGGCACGAATTCCATTTATGCTATTTTGTAGTGTAGGTTAATTTCCTATCCTATCCTATCCTGGTAGTGATACATATATGGATTTCTTTTATGGATTCTTCTCCTGGTCATATGGTTGTGACAAAGATAGTTGAGGAAATTTTGCTTGTCATGTTAATTGCACGATTGCATAAATTTTTGCATAAAAGTCGTTTAAAGTATGAAGGCCAGTTCGGATGCCTTGTGGAAATGAGGTAACTATATTGTGTGGTTTAATTGATATGCTGAATCAGTTCATATGATTAGGACAATCTAGGTGAGTCTATTGGTTTTGTTTTTTTCTGAGATCATTTTTAAGAAAAATTAAGAACTACAAGTTTCATTATGTCATTTGACTCCTGATAAGTTGAGATTATATTGCCACTTCCAATGTTGATCATGTTTCGTAACTTTGTTTGTGTTGACAAATTACTCGTCTGCTTTGGTACATCAATAATTTGAGTTTCATGAAATAATATAATCTAAATTTGGTCAAATTTCTGGCGTATGAGATCTGCTTAGGGTTTGATCATGGAAAACTTTGGACCCAAAGTAGGAAGAGAGAGCCAGAGACAAAGAAACAATTCGTAAGTTAAAAAATAAACTACAAACTCAAATAGATCAATTGAAAACTCAATCGGGTAAAATAAACACTTCGAAAGAGCAAGTGGCCTTTTTGCTTAGGCACTTATATGGTCCTACTAGTTTACAGTTTATGTTTATGCTTAACATTATGAAAGTTTGCAATGTCTAGTTTTACTAGTTAATTTACAACTTTACAAAAAATAATTTTATTTATTTATATGAGTTGTGTTTTGTGTAATTTAGGTTCATGATAGGACTACTGATCCTCTTGATGAAATTTCTCTACAAACACGTAATAAATCATTTTATGCGAATCATAGAATAGAACCTTCTAATCGAGGTACATGCTATTTATGAACTATTTTTTAATGTGAGAATACAATGCACACTTGTCTACTACTTACAATTTGTTAAAACATGTAGTAAATCATATGAAAGTATAGAATACACTTGGGATTTTTTTGTTTTTCATTGTTTTTCACAACTTCTGTAGGGAAAAAAAAGCGTGGTCATTACTCGGGGTGGTATTTTTACTGAAAAATAGAAAACTCGGGTTTGTATTTTATTTGAGTTTATTTGATGTTGTAGGTCATAATCTCTCTTAATTTAAATTCTTTATTGTATCTTATAAAAATTGTAAATTATATTTATTCTAAATTATTGTCATTTGTATTGCAGGTAATTGGACAATTTGAAAGCACCCAATGATGGTTTCATTTTCTTAATTTCAAAACTAGTGTTGAGGGTTTCATAACGATGGCATTATATCATATTTTTACTTGTCCTTTAAATATGAAGAAACCTACTTTTTTTTAGGGGTTGTGTGTCCAGTTTATTATGGAACACTTGTATTTATTTTTGAATAATGAACAATTTGTGTAATGTTTGTTACAAATTATTGTGGTTTATAAAAATGCAAATGCTATGGCTTTCAAAATTTGAAGTTATTAGATTATTTTATAGAAAGAATTTTAGTAGATATTTGTGATTATATTAATAGGTATTGTGGATGCAATGAAAATTATTGAATACATGTAATAATAGCATTAATTTTCTTTTAAATTTAAGCTATCAAGCATGCTAAAATAAATCTAAATAGATTTCAGTAGCACTCAAAAGTGTTAGAAAAAGTAAAATTTAGAAGAATTAAAGTGCCGTTTGGTAACGTTTATATTTTTTATTTTTTATTTTTATTTTTAAATTTTTCGTAAATCGTAAACGAAAATATATTTGGTAATTATTTTTATTTTTAAAAAACTGTAAACAGTTGTTAAAATTTACAAAATTTTAAGAAACAGAGAAAATGTGTTTTCATTTGTTTTGTAAGCAAATTTTAATTTGATTCATCCGTAATCTCCAACAACCACTTCTTAAACATTTATGTTACCAAATATATTTTTATTTTTTTATTTTTATAAACATAAACAAAAACATGTTTTTTCGTAAATAAAAAACAAAAAACAGTAAATGTTACTAAACCCCCTAAATAATTCTTGCTAGCAATTAGAAATGTTATTAAATTTGACCTTATAGCAGCGTTTTTAATTTATTAAGAAAATAACAACGGTTCAAAATTGTCACTATATATTGTTTAAAAGCATTGCGTTATATTCTTTACCAGCATTTTAAACCGTTGCTAAAGTCATCGCTAGTATTAAGACAAAAATAGCAGCAGTTCAAAATCGTCGCTATACATTGTTCAAAAACCATCGAATTATACTCTTTACCAGCATTATAAAGCGTCGCTAAAATCGCCGCTGGTATTAAAAAGACTATACCAGCGTTTGACAAATGCGTCGCTGTTTACCTACACCGACGGGTATCTCCCAGCAATTCTGGTGACGGTTTACAAAGCGCTGGAATAAACTGTAAGGAAATTTAGCGGCGGTTTTTATAACTTTTTGCGATGCTATTAACCACGGTTAAAACTCAAATTTCTTGTAGTGTTCTTTCGACGGATGATATCTCTGTAGATATTGTATTTGTACCTTTATGTATCGTTCATCAAACATCAAACAGAATCCATCGTATTGTTTTTGGTGTTTATATCCTTTGTTGGATTACTATTGCTAAGGATGATATAGAGTTTCTTATTGGAAAAAAAGGATTTAAAATTTTTAGAACATGATCTAACGCAAAATTTAAAGTTAAATATCTTTGGATTGAATTAATCTTTTTAAATGATTCTAAGTTTTAATATGTTTATCTTCATGAGCAGTATAATCATAGATTTTGTAGTATTCAAAACTATTAATGAGTGAATGAGAAATTGACTCCCAGATTCCACCTTCATAATCACCTTCATGCGGTGCAGCTTCTATGTTTAACCTCGGATTGCATTTTTCTAGCCTAGGTCCACTAGGCCATGAATCATGTTGATGACACCTTAATGGGAAGCACATGGTGTTTTCTCAGCCTGGGGACTTCTGCTAGCCTTTCTCTGGTGACTAGTTCCTCCAAATGCTGTTTGAGCGCCTTACATTCCTCCATTTTGTGCACCATCTCTTTGTGATACGAACATCTCCATTTGATCCCCTTCTTTATGGCTATGTTGATGGCTTCTTTAAACATCCTCGGAAGCTAGATGAAGTATGATTTTTCCTTGATTTGAGGAAGGATCTTGCAGATTGGCTCCTTGAAGATCGTGTTAACCGCCTCCCTTAGAGTCAGAGTCTCGACCCCCAACCTGATTAAGCCACTCGTACCGTCCCTCATAGGCTTCTTGTTCGGCCTTGCTGGGCTCGAGCCTGCCTCTTCTCCTTCCTTATGGTTGATGTCATCTTCTATCCTGATGTATTACTCTAACCTGATCATTCGGTCAAAGACGTCTTTAGGTGGCTTCTTGGTGAGGGTAGCTTGTAGCTTGCTTCCTGGAATGAGGTCATGCTTGAATGAGGTCACGGCTAATTCTTCATTGTAATGCTCAATGTCGTTGTTCGTTTTCCAGTACCTTCGTGTGTATTCCCGTGAAGGCTCTTTCTTTTTCTCTTCCCAATGATAATAGTGAATAATCTCTTTGGGTATTTTGGTGATTGTGACAAAGTGTGCCACAAATCTTTTGGACAGGTCTTGCCAACTCATCACCAACTTTGGGAAAACTAATCAAACCATTGTAGTCTGATTTCTCCAAGGCTTGAGGGAAAGACTTTGCACATTAATGCATCATTGTTACTCCATAGAGTCATCATCTCCCTATATGGCTTATGTGTGAGTGCAGATCCGACCATCCATCTTAGGAGTTGAACTTTAGCAGGGTGAAGCTCGTTGGAGGCTTGGCCATCTCCGCATGCTCGGCGAATGAGGAGTGATCAGTCTCTTTTGGTAGCTCGGCTTAGGTGGGTGCCCTCACCGCTCCAAGAGCCACTCCCTCAGATTCGTGCTTGTATGAGTGGTTGATCGAAGTCCTTGATATTTCTTCGGTAGTCTTCTACCGACATCTGCCTTTGTGGAGGTGTATATTTTCTTCTTGCCACTCGAGCTCAATTGGGCTATTGTGGAATCCTTCACTACTCATCCAAACTTATGGTCCATTTCTTGCCTCTTCGAGATGGGACTCTTAGTCCTGTGTCTGATGGACTTTGACTCCTCATAAAGGAATGGGCTTTTTGCTAGAACCGAGACTTCGAGCTACTTGTCTTTCAGGGCAACCTTGTGCATTATGATCTCCATTCCCATCGCATAGAGAGTTGCCTCCCTGGTGAGGTCGTATTTTAAGAGATCTTAAGGTTTCACGGAGGGGTCTCTTCTCCGCCAGTCTCATGTGTTGGCGAATCCAACGTTGATTTTCAGGAGTCTGCTTTGCGCGATCATCTAAAACGAATACTACCTTTGAGGGGTCGCTATTAAAGGTTCATGGTAAGGTTTTTTGCTGGTTTTCCCAGAAACGAGGCCAAGTGTACGAGGGTAAAGCCTTAGGGGTTTATGAGTTGAGTGGGTTAGATCTAGTCCAATTGAGCTTCCAAGAAAACTCGGGTTTTTTTGCACAAGGTGACAACCATGAACTAGACGGCAGTGGATGCCAGAAGCCATTTCGACAATCAAGTTATAATGTGTTTAACAAGAGGAATGAGAATGTGTAGAGAGAAATAAAATACATAGAGTTTCTGTCACACTCCCTCTCTAAGGTGTGAAAACCAAGACCTAGAGTGGACAAAAAGGTATCTATACAAGTTAAATCGGATTTATTTATTCATAAATACAAAAGTGTTATACATTTTAGGGATACATTATCCCAATTATTCCAATTTGATTACACAAAGGTTTCATATTCCTTAATCTGATACCAAAACAACTTTTAACTGACAACTGTGGTGGACCAACTCTTTAAGCCATTCTTGCTATCTACAACCACAAAGGTTACAGGAGAATGCATTTAGTACTATATTGAACAAAATAAATGATAATCATTTAATAATACTAAAACACATTACATTTTTCACAAGAGAGGTAAAAATACTAAGTCACATGATCCCACAATTGGTAATGAACTTTTCTTAATCTTTGTAAAAGTGTCACTTTTCATATTGATGCTTAATAGGTGCAATTTATCATTTTTTGTTTTTATCATTTTTCACAGATAGTTTTGTATTCACAAGTTCTCGTACTTAACATGACAGTATAATTAAAGCTAAACCATTCTCAATATACAATTCCATCCAACAATTCGTTCGGCTAACACACACCAGCGCAGGGCACTGCACAATGCCTCAACAAGCTAACACACACTCCTTTAAGCGATAGGGCACCACAGAATACCTTGATAGGCTAACACACAACTTATTCTGGCGATGGGGCATTGCATACTGCCTTAACAGGCTAACACACACCTCTTTCTGGCGATGGGGCACCGCATACTGGCTTAATAGGCTAACGCACATCCCTTTCTGGCGATGGGGCACCACACAATATCTTACCAGGCTAACACACACCCCTTTCTGTCGATGGGGCACCACATACTGCCTTCATAGGATAACACACACCCCTTTCTAGCAATATGGCACCGCATAATGCCTTAACAGGCTAACACACACCCCTTTCTGGCGATATGGTACCGCACACTGCCTTCATTGGCTAACACACGCCCCTTTCTAACGATAGGGCACCGCACAAGGCCTCAACAGGCTAACACACACCCATTTCTAGCGATGGAGAACCGCATACTGCCTTAATTGGCTAACACACACCCATTTCTAGCGATAGGGCACCGCATACAAGCTCACACAGAGTGAATGTTTCTTAGTAACTACTCCCACGCAGGGCAAATTTTTTCACACCAAAGGATATTACCGACAGCGTTCATTTTTCATACACCTATTTCATTCAATAATATAACTAGCATACTTTTGAACTAACAATGCCTTCAAAGATATTTTTAAAAAATCATGGGGTTTGAATGTGAAAACACCATGCTATCACAAGTTCATATAATCCAAAACATGAATAATCAAATAAGTTTTAAAGCATAACAATTCAAAATAATACTAAACATTCTCACCTCGACTTAAGCGCGACAAACTCAATTCCAAAATTTCTAATTTTTTGGTGACAAAATTTCAGTGCCTAGCAAGAAACCACACTTCTACATAAGCGTAGGATTCTTATCTTTTATGAAATTTTAGAATTTTTGACAATTAAAATTATTTATGATTTAAAATTCTCAAGTAGAAATCAAATTTAGTTAAAATTCTATAAGTTATTTAGCATGTCTAGTTAATTAAAATTTATTATTTATATTTAGCTTTCGAACGCCAAAAAAAATCTTATATTTTGACTCATTCTTTTTAAATTTTAAATCTTTAAAATAATCTTGATGTATATAATCCACTCATCAATCCCAATCCCAGTATCCTCATTTTAGCCATCCATTTTGGAAACATATTCACTATCCCTTAATTATAAAAGTTTTATTTTATTTTCTAAAAAAAAACTCAATTAAAATATTTAAGTTTTTTGATTAAATCAATTTATGAAAAATTAAATTAAAATATTTAAATTTTTTAATTAAATTAATTTATAATAATTTATAAAAATAAATAAATAATTAAATAATAAACTAGTTAAAATAATTAACCCGCAACACACAAGCCCAACATCCTTCAGCATATATATCGTATAGGTAGAGAAAAAGGACTATGTCTTAGACCCTTATAAATCAAATACTTAACCTTCAAAATTATAAAAATTACAAAAATTAATTGATCTATTGAAAGAGGGATGCATACTCAATTGATTGGATTATATTTTTAATAAGTTTAAAAATAAATTAAAAAAATAGTCATTAATAAAAGTTTATTAAATAATAATTTTTTAATTTATTTTTTCCGAAACAGTATATCACCTATCAAAATCGTTGCGTCAAGGTGTGAAGTGAAAGTTGTCGATATAGAAGTTATAAGGTTCACAGTGGTGGCTCTGTGCGTTCAAATTACAAAAATAATAAACCATCAACGGGCAGTGACTGTAATTGGTTGTGATGGTTTCAGTTGTTTCCAAGGTGATTCATGGTGGGTCTGGAGGTTGTGGGTGGTGGCGCTGGTGGTGGTCGTGGTGGCCGGAGGTGTCTGTGGTGCCGGAGTGTAGAGAGAAAATAAAACGGGATTACCGAGAGAGAAAACAAAACAAAACCGGTGGCGTCAGTCGAGGTCGGTGGTGGCAGGCGACAACGGTGGTGGCTCCGGCGGCGTCAGGCGTTGCGCGGTGGTGGTGCGTTGCGGTTTGGCTTCAAGGCTCCACTGTGTGTAATATATATATATATATATATATATACATATATATATATATAACGTTGTTGAGTAATTCCCAAGTAAAAGAATTGCGTTGGCCCAAGTGATGTAAAAATTTTAATTTAAAAAAATTTAAAAATTTAAGTATAAATTTTTAATGTATTTTTATGAATTATCGTACAATTAGAATCTTGACTAAAATTTTTTATCTATTTAATATTTTCTTATCGCGAGTTAACGATTACGAGCATTTTTAATAACTGTAAAAAAATTTAAGTTCAGATAATTCTCAAAAATCCAACCGAGCATGTTAATGTTATTTTATAATCATCGGTATTTTGTGAATTTTAAATTTTAAATTCTAATTTAAATTTTCTTTATAATTATTAAGATTTTTTTATAAATTGTCAAATAATATATTATTTTAAAAAGTGATGCATGTTTTATTTTTTGTACTTGTCATATTATGGGTTATTACAATTTTTCATATGGAATATTATGTGTATCTTAAAGCATCAGGTTTGGCTTCCTTTTATAGGAGTGAGTTGATATGCCGGTTTTGGGACTCATGATGGACTGATCACATCACGAGCGTTATCCTGCAAGTGAGAAAGTGAGGTTCATATACTTTAAGATGATGTGTGACAATGTATGTACAGGTCCAGTTTAATTTCTATTAATACTATGAGCTCGATCAAGCTACTCTCATTAATGCTATAAACTCAGCCACACTATTATCGTCAATGATGTGAGCCCAGCTTAGTAACCTTATTTGTATTCAAGGTAGTAGCTTGGTTGCTCATCTCTAGCTCGGCCCAATATAGAGATTATGACATATTTTGGGATCTTACCTCGTTGGCCTATTCAACATATCTTTTTGTCCTAAATTCTTTGTGCTATAATGAATGTGGCCCAAGTTAGATTTGACCCCCTTTTAAGTGGATGTAGTTTTCGTATTAGAATTTTCTTATTTAAATATATAAACAATTTTCTAAAATAATCTCGCTAAATTAAGAATGGTAAGATGGAATAATATCTTTTGTTACCTCTTTTTGAAGCTAATCAGACCCTAGCACCATACCAACTCATCTTAACAAGTGTACAATAAGTTCACAAACTAATTTTTTTTATATTTTGACAAAATAATTCAAAAAAAATAAAAATAAATACATAAACTAAAATTTATGTAATTTATTTTGTTTTTAGTGAAATTTTTTATTTTTTAATCAAAATTCTTACTTATAAATTAATATCATCAAAATAGTTCAAAAAAGTAAAAAAAAATTAATCAAAAAATAAAAAAACTCAAGGTTTAGCCCAAACAAGGCGCATAAACGGCTTACGCTTACACACGGATACGCATCTCAACCGCTAGCGAGCAGTGTAATAGCAATTAACACGTTGGATAACGCTTTCGACCCTATAAGGAAATAGGTGGATGATAAAATTGATAGGTAGATTTATTCATTTATTAGAATCACCCTGCAATTTGGCAGGAGTTCAGGCCTACCTCTGAGTAGGCCATCAACATCCAACAACTTTCTTTGGTAAATCAATCAGGTGATGAATCTGGTGCTTACTACTGCTACGTTATAGTAATTTCTCGAATCGTGCCCTCTACTCACCGATCTAAAGATTACACAAATCTTCTTGATTCCAATCTTCACGAGAGAGAACTCGCCAGAATTTTCTTGGAATCCAAACACCAGCCCCGCCAGAACCCCAGTTCGTTCTCTCTGCAACCCGTCCCTCTCCTTCCTCAATTTTTCAGATCAGCTCTGATTACCCATTCCCCCTTCGATTTCGTTCCCACGAGCTCAAATTCTGAGTTCGTTACCGTTTTCTGTGGATATATTATGAAGAGATTGAAGAGCTATTACTTGCATCTGAGACACCCTCAGGCAGTGGAAAGAAAATGGATTTTCCCATTAGCCATAGGCTCCCTATTCTCTCTCTTCCTTCTATTCCTCACTACCTTAACCTCGCGGGACGGTACTCCTCTCCTCTCGCTCTACCGCTCCGGCGCCGCCGCCTCCTCCGTCTTTGTCGAAACGAAGCTCCGCCCAATCTCCACCTCCTCCCTCCCGCTGCCGCCGCGCTTCGCCTACCTTATATCTGGCTCTGCCGGCGACGGTAACATGCTCAAACGCACCCTCCAAGCTCTTTATCACCCCAACAACCGCTACGTCGTCCACCTGGATGCCGAATCGTCTCCTCTAGAACGCCTCGATCTGCGAAACTTTGTTGAGAACCACCCCACATTCACCAAATTCAGTAACGTGATAATGATCACAAGGGCGAATCTAGTGACGTATCGCGGTCCGACAATGGTGGCGAATACGCTGCACGCCGCCGCGATCTTGTTGAAGGAAGGTGAGGAATGGGACTGGTTTATCAATCTTAGTGCCTCGGATTACCCACTCGTCACTCAAGATGGTGAGTCTGTCTCAATTTCATTTTAGTTCTTCAAGAACTTAGGTTTAGCGTGATATGTGTGTTTGTTGAATAATTGCGTTAATGGGTTGTGATTAATTAGATCTGCTCCACACTTTCTGGCATCTTCCGCGCGATCTTAATTTCATTGATCATACAAGTGATATTGGATGGAAAGAGTATGTAACTCTTCAACTTACAAAACTTTCTTTATACTCGTTTCTGCTTGGGAGGTGATTGAATGTATAGTTGGAAATATGCAGGTTTCAGCGGGCAAAACCAGTAATTATTGATCCAGGGTTGTATATGTCAAAGAAAGCTGATGTTTTCTGGATCACGCAACGAAGAAGTGTTCCAACAGCCTTCAAGCTCTTCACAGGTGCAATTTCACATCTTTTAGTCATTTACTTGTTGGTTTGGACCTCAAATATTTCCTCCTGATTCACTATTTATAGTGTTTGTTTAGTCTTAGGTTTATGTGTGTTATCTTGTTCTTTGTGAGTCCCATTTTTAGGCTGCTCGAATGGCTTCTTTTTTTCTGATATGCAATGATTTTGTCACTCTTGTGTCGTTTGGGATTGATTGTGTTGGGTGAAGTTGGAGATATAGTGGAAATAATATTGTTCCATTGTGCAGTATGTAGCTTGTAAGCTAGTCCCTTTCTTCATAATACCGAAATGATTTGTCTTTGCTATTTGAGCAGCCTACAACCAACGCATTTGTTATGTCACGGTTTTCGGCTGCCCAAATGGCTTCTTTTTAATTTTGATGGCACTTTCCATCTCTGTGTGGTTTGATTCTGTTTTGTTGAGTGAAGTTCGACATTCAATAGTAGTGGTAATATTAGGTGACTTTTGACCTCTAGTGTAAATATTATGATTACTTTAAAGAAGTCATTTCTCCATAAAGGCGGTGTTTTTTTCCCTTCAAATTTATAAATTGAAAATTCTTTGTAGGTTATCACTATGGTGAGAAAATTGATGGCTTATTTTCATGCATGGCATGATGAAAGCATTTTTAATTGAGAATGAGATGATCACCAAATGCTATCTTGTAGTACTTTGAATTGTACTTCCCATTGGCTCGTCTTGTAAACGAGCAATTATTCAATACTCTTGAAGTAAGTTTAGTTGGTACTCTAACTTCACAATTATTGGCGTGTTTAGAGTGGTCTATCACCTTTTTATATTTGTTTTATCCAACATGTAAAGATGTGTCATTCAATGATTTAAATAGAATATTACTCAAAGAGCATTGAATAATTATTACTTATAAACCACTATATTGTGCTTGTATTTTGCAGTTTAGAGCGATCCCGGTATTATAATATTGTACTTTTCGATTTTGAATTGGGTTTTGGGGCACAGGGGCTGCTCTTACTTGATCTGTACTGCACTTCTCTCTTGGAAAAATGATTTCAGGTGAGGTTTAATTATTTATATGTAAATACAGAATCTTGAATACACTAGAACTGGCAGACCAGAGAAAGAATAATGAAAGATTTCCTTCTCAATGACCTTCTGTGTCACCCTGTGTACTGTGCTGAAGAAAGCTAAACTAGAAATAGCACAGAGCCCAGATAATTATTTGTGTTGCATAGACTCCTAAGCTTCTGGGCCCAGTTTGTGAATGCATTATAAGATGGTCTGAATGAAGTTTCCTTTTTGACTGCAATGGAAAGCTCCAATTACAATAGGCACATAAATCAGATACTATTTTTTCTTCTGTTTATTTTTATTTTATTTTTTTGCGTTATAATTATTAGTAAGATAGGTTGCACGAGCCAGTCCTTAAATCGAGGGATGAAAAGGCATGTTTTTCCTGTACTGTCAAGTTTGAGCCTTTCATTCGGTTGTATCCATGTTTCCATTTTCCCCCTTTCTGGAGCCACACTTTTAGTGAAATCTTATGTTCTGTCTCTTCTCTTTATATCTGCGTAGAACACTTCAACCTGACATATGTAGCTAGTCATTGATTTTGCTTACTGGTACTCATAGTCTATTGGGTACTCTCTCTCTCTCTCTCTCTCTCTCTCTGTGGTACCACTTTAAACTTCTGAAGAATGACTTATTCATCATGCCTCCCATTCAAGACCTGTTTATAATGTTGGTTGAATACTCCCTATGAGGCATTTTTGGTCCTGTAATTTTCTTATACCTTTTGGCCGCCAATATGTTACCTATGCTGATTGTGCATCATCTTTGAAGTTTGAACTGTTTTTTATTCCATTTTATCCACTACGCTCTAGTTTGAATTTTAGAATTTGAGCTTAATCCCAAAGTGAGATTGCCTAATGTATTTATATTGATCAAAGTTTACAAGAAATGAAACCATAATCTTGACAAGAAAGGAAATCAAAAAATAAAGAAACTATTTCAATACTCCCCCCAAATTGGTGTGAAGATGTCAACTAAACCCAGCTTGACAATTGATGACTTAAGTAGTGATAGCCCCACTGATTTAGTGAACACGCCTGCAGTCTGGTTAGATGATGGAACAAAAGAGAGAGTCAAAATGCCTGCTTGAATTTTTTCCCACATAAAGTGAATATCAACTTCTCTGAGGATAGACCTAAGCCAAATAATTTCACAGGTGTCCTGAGCCATAGCCCGATACTCAGCCTTAGCTGAGGATCTTGAGACAACTGCTTGCTTTTTCCTTTTCCATGATATAAGATGATTATCATAGAAAGTACAAAAACTAGAAGTAGAGCGTATGTCCATCTTAGACCCAGCATCATCGGCGTCTGTTGAACATAAAAGACCAGATTGGATACCAACACAGAAAAATAGGCCAAGACCAAGACTGGTCTTAACATACCGCAAGATATAAAAGACAGCATCCATATGAGTTTGATGCGGAGTATGCATAAATTGGCTGACAACTCTCACTGCAAATGGCAGATCTAGTCTAAGTACTGGTCAAGTAAATCAGGTGACCAACTAGGCATTGATACATAGACGGATCAGGAAGCAATTCACCAGATTCAGCTGAAAGATTAAGATTTGGATCCATAAGAATAGAAGCTGGTTAACACGCTAGTATCCTGAAGAAGATCAAGAGTGTACTTCCTTTGAGAGAGGGAGATCCCATGATGAAAACAAGCAAACCTCAATATCAAAAAAATACTCTAAATGACCCAAATCTTGAATATCAAAAACTTTGCCAAGGCCCTGTTTTACGTGAACAATGCCTGGAGTATCATCTCTAGTAACAATAATGTCATCCGCATACATTAATAGAACAATACACTGATCATCAAGACATCATCGAGTAAAGCAAGTGTGATTAGAGTGGCACTGAGTAAAGCCCATAGATAAGATAACTTGATTGAAACGATTAAAAACCACGCTTTCGGTGACTGTTTTAGTTCATAAAGAGATTTGTGAAAGCGACATACATTCCCCATATACTCCCCCTAAGCCTGGAGGGGTATCTATATAAGTGGTTTCAAGGAGATCCTCATGAAGGAAGGCATTTTTGACATTCAATTGATGAAGAGGCCATGAATGAGAGGCAACAAGGGAGACGACAAAGCGAACGATGGTCAACTTAACAACAGGAGCAAAGGTAGCACCAAAATATTTGTCGAGAACCTAGGTGAAACCTTTGGCTACAAGACAGGCGTTATACCTATCCATAGTGCCATCAGCTAAGTACTTCATATTGAAGACCCACTTGCAACCCACAGTCTTCTCACCAGGAGACGATGGCACAAGATCCTATGTATGATTAGATTCCAAAGCATTCATTTTAGTTTGCATGGAGGTGGCCCATTAGGAATTCTAGAGGGCTTCATCCATAGACCGAGGGAGAGACACTGACTCAAGTTTGCCCCAAAAAACCACAATAAGAAGCTGAAATACCATTATAAAAGACATACTTAGAGATAGGGTGGTGAGCACTACAAAGCCAACCATAACGGGAAGGGGGTTTATGAGTACAAGTGGGATAGCGAGTGGAGGGGATAGGTGCAGGAACTAAATGAGGAGAGGAAATACCTTAACTGAGATCCAAAGAACTTTTTGGCAAAAGAGGAGACGCGCGAGAGCATCGAGAGTACTGCTGTAAAGGAGGAGAAGGTCGTGGTACTGATGGACAAGGGATGGAGGAGAGGTCACTGAGGCTGAGTTAAAAAATGGGAAGCGGACGAGCACTCGGTGAAGAATCCTCCACAGAAACATGAAACAAGTGCCTGCAAAATAGAAGTAGGGCGATAGAAAGGAATATGCTCACAGAATATAACATCAAGAAAGTGAAACGTGTGTTTAGTAATAGGATTATAACACCAATAACTTTTGGACATAGCTGAGTATCCTACAAAAAATGCATCGAATAGATTTATTATTGAGTTTAGAACGAGTGGGATATCGATTGTGGACAAAGGAAGTACACCCCAACACTCTAGGTAGGAGAGGAAATCAAGTACACTTGGGCTGAAGAAACGAAGAGTGGTGGAACCATGCAAGACCTAACTTGGAGTGCAGTTAATAAGGTAAATAGTTGTAAAGATAGCCATATGCCAATAAGACTTAGGGACATCCATGCCACGAAGGAGGCACCGGACAATGGACATGATATGACGGTTCTTACGTTCCGTGACACCGTTATGTTCGGGAGTATATTAACATGTGAGTTGTTGCAAAATACCCTGCTGAGTGAGTTGGCCCAAAAAATATTAGATATGTACTCCCCACTGTTATCAGATTTGATCTAACGAATAATAATATTAAATTGGGTTTTAATCATTTGAAGAAATTAAATAAAGAGGGGTAACACATCTGATTTGCGTTTTAATAAATAGACCAAAGTACATCTCGAATAATCATTAATAAATGTCACATAATACCGATGGTTAGTGAAAGCAATAACTAGGAAGGGCCCCACACAGAATAAATGAGATCAAAAGGATGTGATACTCAATGCATGCGAGGAATATAACTGGTACGAGAATATTTAGATAATTCACAAACCTCACACTGAAACTCATGATTTTTACATGCTTTGTTGAATAAAGGAAAGAGTAGACATAAATATTGAAAATTTGCATGCCCTAAATGGGTATGCCATAAGTTCAAGGTTTGAAGCAAAAAATCATGAGCAATAGAAGCAAGCAAGACAGAAGCTTGAAGGTTTGAAATCGAAGGAGGTGGTGAAGGTTGTGGCTCCCCAAAATAGTACAGCCCATTGCGCCCATAGCCGCTGCCAAGATTCTTCTTCGAACTCAAGTTCTGAAGTAAACAATGAGTGAGAAAGAAAATAGAAGAACATTTAAAATTTTTAGCAAGACGACTAACAGATAAAAGATTAAAAGCAAAGTTAAGAACATGAAGAACAGAGGTAACGGTAATGGTCGGGGTAAAGACACATCACCTTTATAGAAAATAGATGAAGTAGAACCATCGGCAAGACAAACAATTTGATGAGTAGGGATGGCAGGAGAAACAAAAAATGACAACTCACTAGTCATATGATCATTAGCCCCGGAATCTATTACCCAAGTATATTGCTTAGACCGAGCATGAAAAGCATTGGGAGTACATGTGGCAAGAGTAGCAATGGGAGGCGAAAAGATGTAATGTGTCCTGACAGTGGCACCTTCTTCGTCCATTTGAGTCCTATTATGCAGAGTTGACTTACTACCTGAGCAGCTCCCTTATTTACCCAGTGAAGAAGCTGGTGGTAAAATAAACAACCAGTGGAAATCTAAGCACTCCCACTGACTGCAAAAGAAACCAACAAACTAATATAGTAGCAGAGAACTTATATAACAGTGATGCTGGTAACGAAGCTGATAACACCATTGTACCCGACATTGCTACTGCAACAGTAAAGAGCAAGAACACAATGCAGAGTAATATGAAAAGCAAGAGGGCAGACATGGAGAGATGTATCCCAAAGCCGGTAGTGAAAGAACTAGCACCAAAACAGATCAAACAACAACACCCCTCTGATTTCTCCAACTCTCGAAATAGAACCGCAACAAACTTGCTCACACTCGAGAAGAAATCGAAGAACGACAATTTCTGATGACTCTTGCAACAAAATGTAATAAAATGAACACCCCTGATGATCTCAAATTATTTCTGGTCATGGCACCCACAAAACAAATTCCTCCTGAGTATCATCTCAAACGCAGAAAATCGAGTTACCTAGGGTTTGAACCTGTGTGACGGCGGCATGGTGGTGCGACTAGGTTTCACAACTAGGGTTCGATCACATGCGGCGGCATGGTGGTGGTGCAACTAGGGTTCAAACCAGAGAGGGGGTCGGCGACGGGGGTTGTGATTGGCGACGAGGGTATGGTCTGCAACGAGGGTTGGAGGAGGTGGTGTAAAGTGAAGCTGCTAATTTTTTTTTCAGAATTTTAATTGGCTTTGATACGAAAGAGAATTTTAGAACTTTGGCTTAAACCCATAGCGGGATAGCCTAATGTATTTATATTGATCAAAGTTTATAAGAAAGGAAACCATAATCTTGACAAGAAAGGAAATCAAAAAATAAAGACAAAAAATAAAGAAACAATTTAACAAGCTGGTGACACCCCGCCACCACCAAAAAAATTAATAAATATATTTTATAGCAAAGGTGATCATTTTTTTGGTGTTCCCTTCATTTATTTTCATAGGTTTTCTTTTGTATTACCTAATGTCAGAAGGGCACCAAGAAGTTCCAATTTTGAGGAGATACTATGGCTGCAAGAGGGAAGACACCACTCAGCACCCAAGGTGGGGTTCAATGCCT
>JAOTRH010000001.1:25176777-25188753 GCA_034768845.1 Heliamphora exappendiculata
TATATTTTTTGGGTTAGCAAATGGATATATCATTCCACGAAACTAATATTTCAAACCAAACATGCCCAATAAGACAATTAAGAAAGGCTATTTTGTTTTTCAAATTTGGACTCTACATATGGGAGTGGTGAGCCTGACCACCGGCGCCCCATTTGGAAGGGCAGAAGGTTATGACATACTCATCCGCCGGGCAGTTCACCAGCGGCGGCGGCGAATCGAAGGCGTAACTGAAATAAGAGGGACAAGAGGCCTTGAAGATCTTGGAGTACACGCTCGGCCGGCACTTCTCGGGGCTCCCGAACTCGTTCCTGCAACAGAATTCGTCCAGATCGAAAGCCAAACACGCGCTCCTGCAAGCCACCACTTCGCCGCCGTTGTTCACCATCTGGAGCTCCTCCGGGCACTCGCTCTTCAGATCCTTCACGCACCCTCCGACCCGACATTTGGTTGATGGGGCCTTTGTCGAGACGAAAACCGGGAGATTATAGCCGTCCACCAAGCTCACGTCGTAAAAGCTTGGTTTGCTCTTGTCGACCTGGACTCAAATTTAATTGACCGAAGTGGTTAGCTCGTGTGGTCTGAAAAACTGCGCACTTCATTAGGAAGGTAAGGCCCTGTTTGGGCTAATTTTGCCCACTTTGATTTACTTTGGTCTTTTGTCTTTTCTATTTTTTTATCAATTTTTTGAAAAAAGCTTACTTCGTTTTGGACAGAGAAATTTTAAAAGTAAATAAATACCAATATTTTTAAGAGAACACTAAAAATATATTTTTTTAACCTTTTTCATGTTTTTTGTTAAAATGTTTTATTTTATTAATTCTTCTTAACGAGAATATTCAGAAATGTGAAATTTTTAAGCACAAATATAGGAGAAAAAATTATGAAAGATAAAAAATAATAAGTCGTTATCTCAAAGAGGATCACTTTCTTTTTTTATAGTTCTTTCTCTCTCTCTCTCTTAAGAGTTAGATTGGATTAGGAAAAGTTTATATAGTGTGCAGAGCATTGTTTGCTGTTTTTTTAAAATTTTAAGTTAGTTTGTGATAATTTTAAACTTTAGTTATGGTCATTTTAAATCTTATTGTGTGTACTCACACCCAGCTACGGGGTGCATCTAAGTTGTTCATTTTAATTTTAATTTATAGTTTAGTCTTATATTTGATTATGGTAACTTTAGACCTAGTTATGTGGTTATTTTAATTTTAAATTTTAATTATTTTAACTTAAATTTTAGTTATATAAATTTAGACTTGGTTACAAAATGCATTAGATATAATTGATAGACATAGGAGGTGTTTGACTATGCTACTGTAAATAATATTTAGCTTTTTATTACTAATTTTTGTTATAAGTTACAAATTTTTTTAAACACTTACAATTTTTACTACAATTTACAGCTATTTTTTTTTATTTTAACTACAAATTATAATTTTTTTTTAAAATTCATAATTTTTGTTATAAATTATAATTTATAAATTATAAATTTTAACAATGTCAAGCACTACATAGTAAAATTCGGTTTGAGCTTGACTCGAGTTCAAATCCAGTTGGACCTCCTTGTGCTGGGCCTGGACACATGGATTGAAGCTTGAGGGCCCATTTAAATGCAGCCGTGGGCCCAGTTGCTAAGGCTAGCCTTGTTCAGTTGCAGAGTCCAAAAAACACTAAAAAGTAGGAAAGAAAAGGGCTCCCAAGTGCAAGGTCCGGCCCGCGGGATCCACTCCTTTTTATTTCCTTTCCAGTTTCGAGTTTCCCTTTTATATCCTCGTTTGATTAAACGATTTCTCGTGGCTATTTCCCTTTTATATCCTCGCTTGATTTCTCGTGGCTATTTCTAGGGATGGGAATTTATGATACTGACATGGTAACATGATTCAAAAACTTTACGTCAAATTAGAGGGTTAGAATTAACTATTTCGATATAAAATTTAAAAATAATACGACTTGATAATATGATAATAATTAGGTTGGGTTAGTGTTGAACCCGTATAATTCGAAAATGACTCATCTAATACGTTTAATTTTCGTGTCAACCCGAAATACGATGCAAATCCAAAACTTGTTTAAAACACATATATAACCCGATTACATATTCATTGTAATTATGTTATGTTTGTAGAAGAAAATTTAAAAATTTTATACAAAAAACTTAAAAATTAAAAACTTTATACGAAAAACTCAAAACTGGTGCCCATAATTAAAATATGACTATTTTACTATTACTTAAAAATTAATTCAATTATCAAGTTTTAAAAAAAAATTAAAAAAAACCTTTTATAAGGCGAATTCTATTTCTCACTGATTACAGACATAATCACATAACTCATTAAGTCATACATAAGATTACAATTTACTATTTTGTGTTTACGTTAGAGTTTTTACTTTTTCTTTCGCCGCCTAATCAACTTCAAATCAACTTCCAAGCTTGAAGTTCGTCACCGTCCCAACTGGCGACTCCCGTCACTATGCCTTTGCCGTCGAATATCCTCCTCGTGGCCGTTGTCGTCGCAACAGGCAACTCATGTTGCCGTCCAAGTAAGCATGCTTCACAATGACTGATTCTGCATTTCTCATGTGAATGCAACTTTTTATTTCCTCCTTTGTGCCTATATTCATTTAGGCTTATACTTTCTTTGCATGCTCTTTTCTTCCTATGTTTCTCTTCCTCTCTCTCTCTCTCTCTCTCTCTCTCTCTCTCAAATAGTCTCCCCAAATACACAGTCTATTTTATCTTTATATTTGATTGAGTAATATTACCATTTACTCAAGCTGGATAACTTTTTTTTCCTTTAGGTTTGAGTAATTCATGAATCTGGTTTTAGTAATTATTTATTAAACTGGTTTTGATCCCTAAATTGTATACTAAAGCCCTGATTGGCACCCAAGTTTTTTGGATTTTTTATCCAAAAAGACAAAAAAATAAACATTGTCCATTTTGAAAAAAAAAAACAAAAGATAAAAAGATAAAAAGTTAAATAAAAAATACCAATCCTAAGAGCTAAGACTCTATTCAAACTCACTCAATTCAAAAAAATAATAATACTCTTCCTTGATAACGTATTTATTATCAAACCAAATTCAGTAAGATGAGACAAATTATATGAAAAAAAAGCTTACATGATTCGTTTTCATATAGATGCATCTTATTCTACTAGACTTGTGAATTGTAATCTTTTTAAGAACTTACTTGATTCATTCTCATATGGATACATCTTATTCGTTCTCATATTATCTTGTGAATTGTGATATACTAAACTTGCACAAATGGTCAGTGCGTCTTTGTAAGGTTTTTGTAATTTTTGGACTTCTTGACAAATTTGTTACTGTTATGTTGGCATTTTTATAGTTGATTTTTTATAAAAAAAAATTATCAATGTTTGAATTATGAAGTTTTTTATGCGTAGATTGATTTTTTCATCTATTGAATTATTTAAATATTTTTATAGATTGTTTGAAGCTTTTTATTTATTATAATTATGTAATTTTATGATTGAAATATGTATGAAATAAAAAATATAAACTTGTTATTAAATAAGTTGTAAACAGATTAACACGTTTATAAGCAAGTAGTATTAGTGTTAGAATAAATAACATGTTTAGCTAAATAGATAGAACTAGTGTTGAAAGAATTCTAACACAAACACAATATGACACGGTACGAATACAACACGATACACGCCCTTAACTATTTCTCAACATCTTATACCCCCAATATGATTTTCCTTTCTCTCCTAATTTGATTTTTCCTCCTTTTTTTAGGAACGAGATAATAAAATTCTACATATAACATTTATGATTGTACTTTTGATTTAGTTTTCTTTTTCACATCAAATTCTTTGCCTATTTGTTTTATATAATGTTTAGCATACATATCTTTGAAATAAAAAAAATATATAAAATAATAGTAATATATCCCAAAAAGCATAAACCCGTAGGCCCAGCCCGTTCCAAAGCCCAAATCTCACGCCCGTGCCCAGGCCCCTAGCTTTGGGCTGGACTTTGGGTCTCTTCTTCCATTTTGGTTTTCTTCTTCCATTTTGGTTCCAATTTGGTCGAATTTAGCCCGACCAAAATTTTGACAAAAACCAATAAACTTGGCCGAATCCAGCAAAAGATAACTGGCCGTTTTTACACCCATCTTTTCTTAAACACAATTGTATGCGTGTGTATATATATATATATATATGGTCTTGTTTGGACAAATGTTGCTTAATGACTTATTAAATTATTTTTCTTTATTTTAGCTTCAAACTCATTGAATTTGGCTTATTTACTTATTTTTATTTATTTTTATTTTTTCTGAATTTTTTTTATATTTTGAATAAATTTTTTAGGGTAAATTACACTGACCTCCCCTTAGGTTAATGAAAACATCAATCACATCTTATGTAGTTTTTGAAATGTCACTAGCCTCCCATCTGATTTAATTTTTGCATCAAATTAGTTCAACCGTCAATTTTTCATTAACTTTTAATGGAAACATCGTTTAAAAATTAATTATTTTTTAATTATTTTTAGTGTTTAAAACATTTTGTTATTATAATTAGAAAATATTTTTTATTTTATATTTATTTTTTATTAAAAAAGTAAAAAATATTTTTTATTATAATTAGAAAACATTACTTTTTGTGTTTAAAAAATATTTTTTTATTATAGTTAGAAAACATTTTGTTATTTTTTATTTTATTTTATCTTTTCGTTAACTTTTAACGGAAATATTTTGTTATTGTTTTTTAGAAAAAAATAAAAATAAAAAAAATATATTTTCTAATTATAATAATAAAATGTTTCAAACACAAAAGTAACTAGAAAACAGTTTTTTTATTATTTTTATTTTTTATAAAAAACAATAACACTGTTTTTTTAACAAAAAATAAAAATAAAATGAAATAATATTTTCTAATTATAATAATAAAATGTTTCAAATACAAAAAATAATTAGAAAATAATTTTTATTTTATTTTTATTTTTAAATAGTGTTTCTATTAAAAGTTAATGAAAAATTAACGGTTGGACTAATTTGATACAAAAACTAAATCAGATGAGAGTTTAGTGACATTTCAGAAATTACAGGAAATGTGTTGATGTTTTCATTAACTTCAAGGAAGTCAGTGTAATTTATTCATTTTTTTTTATTTTTTCGACTCGTCTCAATAAGAAAAGTCTAAAAGTATAATTGTTTAACTAAATAATAAAAAAAATTCACTGAATACGAAAAATCTACGATATCACATAAGTCAATTTCACCCATTCAGAGCCTATATAATATATAAACCAAATAAGCTTGGACGAATCTATCGAAGACCAAGAGATAACTGGGCCGTTTTTCCACTCATCTTTTCTTAAACACAATTGTGTCTGTACATATATATATAAAATATATACTAGTATTGGGGTACATGCGATGCATGTGCAACTTGAATTAAGCACTCAATGCCCTGGCTCAACCAGGCATTCAGAGTGATATAGTCGATTGATCTTCACGATAAAAGATCGAAACGCATACATCTTTGACCTCATTTTGAAAAAAAACGTAAAAATTGGGGCTATTATGAGGAAGGAAAAAATCTTCTCATGACATAATCATTTCAAACCATCATCCCCCATCCCATCCTAACATAGATCGGGATGGAACAACACAAAATCTCTCATTTTCTCTCTCCCTCTTTCTCTTTCTCTCTGCTTTTTGTTTATATAACCCTTTCTCGACTTAGATAAGGGGGTTGGCATTCAAAACATGGTTTTCTCTTTTAAGATTGGAGCTAATTTGGGCGCCGAAGCACCTCTCTTCGTTTGCCGGCCAATAATCTATTTTGCAGGAATTAAATAAACAGAGCACCCGAGTGTTTGTAATTTTTTTTTTTGTCGGCATTTTCATTTAACCCAATAAAATAAATATAATTTACGGACACCCTGTGCAATTTGAAAAACAAAATATTTAATTAGCTTCGAGAAACTAAATGTTTTGTTCCTTTACAATAGTGTATATATATATATATATATATATATATAATTTACCTGGAGCTTTACCTGGAGCGAAATTTCAACAAGTGTCGCAGGGGGCAAGCCGATTTTTCCGTTGCACTCGAGCTGCCCGTCGCAGTCGCCTGTATCGCAGGCGGGCTTGGAGCTGGAGTTGGAGCTGGAGCTGAAGTTGCAGCCGGTTCTGGCCCAAATGCGGCCGCTCCATGTCCCCGGGGCTTGGATGGCTTTGGTTTGGGCCGGTGGAAGGTAGAAGCCACCACCGCCTATCACCGGTTGCCCTTTGTTTGGGGCAGTTGCTGGCCATACTGGGAAAAGGCATTTGTTGCTCACATGTATCGTGCTTGCTTCCGCCGCCCAATTCCCTACAAAGAAGCTTGTGTTTGGACTATTTTATTTTTTAAGTTTTTTAATATTTTAATTTTTTTTAATAAAAAAATAAATATAAAAATATGTAAAAAAAATCAATTTAAGCCAAATCAGTGGACTTTTTAAAAAAATTTTAAGTAAAAAATTTCTAAAAAAAACTAAACCAAACGAGTAATTGTTTGGTGCTTCTAGAGTTTCATGTGGCAAGTCCACGTGGTGCTCTCATTCAATATGGTGACGACAAATTTTATGATAAGAATATAATGACTCACCTTTGATAGATGATTAAGAGACAAATGGTGACCTATATTATATAAGTTACGATTATTTATTTACCGAGAATACCACGTGGTATTACCTACATGATACTTCAGGAGTATTTAATAATTCTCCAGTCCAAACATAGGCTTAGGCTTAGTAAAAAAATTTAATTAGGTGTGCTCATAACTTTTAATTGCAAATTAACAAATATAGATTCTACTATTAAAACTGTATGCAAGAAATTATTTGTCTAAAAAAATTATATGTTTCTATATGTCAATCTAATAAAATTAACTCATTAAATAATATCAAAAAAGATAAAATCACGAAAAATTGTACTTGTTATTCCTTGTCATTACAATAACTCAAAAAGTATTTATTAGAAATTACCCTTGTTGCAATTTTAGAAGCAAAGGTACTAATTACCCTTATCTGATTCTTTCTTCGTCGCTTTTGCAATTTTGGCTTGAATATCCCTGATGAGTGGCCCTAATTTGGAGTCTTGGACAAATATATATATATATATATATATACAATTTTAATTTTTGTCAGTTGACCACCGAAAATAATATTTGCTCTATGGGAATGACTTAGTTTTGACAAAGTAATAATATTGAGTTTCTTCTTTTTAATTAGGCCATTTGTCAAAAAAAAATATATTAATGTCCAAATATTTTGGGTCTTAAAAATTAATTTGAAATTGAGTTCTAAATCGATAGCTTTATGAGTTTTAGCCCAAAGCCGGCCGGGCATGTATGTTTTGTAATTTCTACGCCTTAACATTCTTATACTATTTAAAGAATTTTATCGCAATTAATAAGAAGAACATATAATTTGTATGACAAAAGACTCATGCTCATTACTATATATATACACATGTACAGCAATTATATGTTTTAAAATTTTATTTATCTCAGTATCTTAATAAATTATATGAAAATCTCGAAACACACAAAAACATCGAAACTATAGTTACCAGACGAAATGCGATGCCATAAGATGAGGAAGAGAACAAGAGCAGCAAATGACTTCATGAACATCTTCATTCTCATGGGTTCCCACTTGGGAGCAAGACAACCTGAGAACCTCTACTTATTCTAAAAAATAAATAAATAAGTAAAAATTGATGGCTTTGCTTCTTCTTTGATATTACTTCAAGTTTTGAGATTGATATTCTTTAGAGACAAGGAAGATCAATAAATTTAAACTCTTTACCATTATCCAATCTTGAAAGTAAACCAAGGTACATGACGTGGCACTAGCTAGGAAATTGACAATTTTTTTGTTAGAAAATATGTATATTTTTTGTGTAATTATGATAAATAAATACATAAATACATAAATAAAAAATATAAAATTAGACTTACGGATCATATAAATTCAAATAATGATAGATCTAGACTATGTTCCATACTGTATATATTCTTAAGATACATTTTATCTTTGCTACGCTACTTACAATATTTTGAAATTACTATAATATGTGAACTTTGCGAATCAAATAATATTTTGTGCTCTCTTTATATGAATTTAGACACTAAGTATGCAAAATTCAATCACCTATTCGGTATACACATCTATTCATACCGAATAGGTGTTATTAAAAAATTGCAACCCTTCATTGAGGTCCTGATTGGCTATATAAGTTTTTTTTGACTAAAATACACACAAAAAATTCAGATATGATCCGTTTGATTAAGCCAAAAAAAGAAATTAAAAAATTAAATTAAAACACTTATTTTTATAATATTTTATTGAAACTCCTACAACTTCTAACAAATAATAATATCTCTTATTCATAACTTATTTTCTACTATTATTACAAATTATATATAATTGTTATTTTCAACTATATAGAAGGATAAAATTGTCTAATCTAAACAAAAAGTAAAAAGACTAATTTTTTTACTCAATTAACCAATTTCAAAAAAATTAATTTGCCAAATAATTTACTTTAAACCAAATTTAGTTTTCTTATGTTAAAAATACAAGAAAAAATAATTTTTAAGCTAATTCCTAATCAGGATCTCATAAACAATTCTACAATGTTATAGTGAATTTTGAATTGCCCAAATTGTGCAGGGAGTGAATTAAGGATAAATTGGACAAGAAATGACTCATTCAGTTACATCTCTAAAGCACCCAGTTTTGCTAGACATATTGAGGATGAGATTTTGAACTCTTCAATTGCCATCATATTTTATTTTTGTTAATTTAGTCATTAAAGTCCTTGCAAGTGACTTATTAGTATATCTAAAATGATGTACACTATTTTTTAATAATTTTTGTGCATTAGAAATATGTTATAGAGAAGTTTTAATATTGTTTGTCATGGTCATACTCATGAACATCACACTAAGCGAATTCAATATATCTTTAGAATTGAAATGAAATACTTATTCCTCAATAATGTCATTGGTAACTTCTGCAGACTTTTCATCAAATAGTATAATGTCAATATCTAATACTACCAGTGTAAATCGAATATGCTCATTCTATTTCGAAAAGAGACAACAAGAACTGAAACACTGAAATCATGAGAGTGTAGTAAAATAAGAACAACCACTAAAATAAAATAAGACAATGCTAATAGTAGCTTTTAATTTATAAATTTCATAATAATGAACTAATAATATTGCTTCGATTCTTGATTTTGGTGAAATCTAAGTATATCTATTATTAATTCATTAATTAGGTTCAAGATTATTACATATGTAGATTTAAGTAATTTATGTATCTTATTAATTAGTCATATTACATTTGAATATCCAAATTTAACTAATTAAATTACATAAATTATATTATTCTACCTAGATTATAAATTTGACTGTGACTTTTATTTGGTTAGTCCCATTCTCTTAATTATAATTGTTATTGAGAATATTATTGACTAAAATGTTACAATTTTAATAAACTTTTATGTAATTTTATATTTACAAGTTTTATAAATTTACAAAACTTTGGTGGCTACTAAATTAACAATTCCTATAAATATAGAAAATAACTATTAATATTCTCTTTTTATTCTATTATTTGATCATTCTTTAATTGAATTACAATTTTACTAAAAACAAATATACCCAATTTTTATTTTCCTTTTATGTGAATACAAATTCCATCAAATGACCATAATAATAATACTAACATGCAGCTATAATATTCACTAATATATATTTCAAGGTTCCCAGAAAAAAATAAAACAAACACTATATATAACATACAAGAATGTACAAAGAGTTTTAACTGCACTTTTTTTTATATTTCTTTTAAATAAATCCATTATCCAAAAAAACTCTGAATAGCAACAATGATAAATCATCTTTCAAAGAAAACTTGCCACACGTATTATACATAAATAATCCATATTATTTGGTATCCAAAAAATAAACCATTTAACGCCAAGAAAATAGAACCACAGAAACTCATGAATTACTGAAACAACTTAGCAGAAACAAGGAATTTTAGACCTGTAGAATGTTATCAAAACCCTAGTAAGCCTAATTAATTTCTTTTTTTCCATTTTAATTATTATACAATAAGCAAGATTCTTATAAACACTCCATTCCATAGCAGCTCTATATCCTTGTATTTATATAACTTATGTAATTGTAAGTGATCAAAACTAAACCTGATGGGTAACTTGACTGGTCAGGTTTTAAATTTGTTCCTCAATAGTTATTTGTTCAAATCTTTTGAGGGTTATTAGAAGTTTGTCGGGCTGTTAACTTCAGAATTATGAGATTAATTGAAGTACGCACAAGCTATTCTGAAAACCTAATTATCAAAAAAAAAAAAATTGATCAAAACTTTTCAAACACGATTACGAAAAATATGATATCATCAGATTTATTAATCATAGGCAGGGAGATCTATCAAACAGAACTAAAAAAAAAGCTTTATTTATTTATTTGTTTTATTATAAAACTGCATTATCTTGAAAACCAATGTGCTATATTGCAAAATTAATTTGTGCAGTTGTAGTATCTTCAAGGCAATATTATTCTAATATGAATTAATTTTAAAAACCATGTTTTGATACCGATTGTTAAAAAACTACAATGACTTTTATTATAATATTATGCAAAATATTTAATATATAATACATCTCAAGAAAAGTTGAACATTTAAAATATACCTTTGGCAGCCATGAAGATTTAATAAATCGAATAGATAAAATCCTTACTTAAATTTCTTAATTCTTTAACACACCTTCTTAATTTGCTCTGTGTCTGATCTTTTAATGTAATTAATGGTGATATATGTCTTTCAAAAAAAAAGGTGATATATGTAAAAAAATTATTATTTTATCTTTTATAGATGAGGGAAAAAGGTCTAGAATAACTCTTAGAAGGGTTTCTATCTATCAATAGTTTCCTTCTTATCTTAATAGAGTTTTTTTTCAAAGTTAAATTTTATTAGATTAGAAAAATCTTGTCCATAATTGGATTATTGATAATTAATGGAATCCAAATACAAATAAAACTTGTAAAATCATGAGGCTAGTTAACTACCATAAAGCCTAACTGTGAATTTAACATTCATATTGAGTGTTACTTTAATAATTTATCAATCAATTGATTGAGATCAATTCGAATCAGTGACGGCAAACCGGCATCCATGTATGTCAATATGAACTTTGATGGATTGAATTGTTGGTGCTGCCTCAGCATGGGAACAAGGAAAATGACTAATTGTTTAAGCTATGAAATCCAGTGAATCACAGGAAGAGATACTTGTTCAACTACTATTGGTGAGGAAAAACCATTTGAATTAGATAAGTCGACCCGTTAACCAAAATAAAGAGATTTAGTCGCCAGGCTCAGATACAAGTATTCCGATCACAAGAGCTTCACATCGAACATGGACTAGATAGATAAGGGCAAATGTGGTTAGTCAAAATTTAGATGCATAAATAGAAAAGAAGTAGTGGTCAGAGAAACATAATTATTTGGAGAGCCACAAGAGGGTGTAGAAGAGGCAATTGAATACCAATACTTGCAATACTTGCATTCTTATCGAGAGACGATCAAGGAAAGCTGTTGAGTAGATACCAGCTGTTTTTGAGATCAGCCAACTGATTCGTATTTAGTTGTGCGATTCGTTGATCTAGTGGTTTGCATACGCACAAGTAATAAAGCACGGTTGATTGGGTAGAACCAATCGATCCAACTTATCGAAAGTAATGCATGATCATTACGTGTTAGTCGCACCTCTAAGGAATTTCTTCCTGTTCTAGCTACTGTAGGTGCATATCTTGATGCGGGGTAATCAATTGTGAAGAATTGGCTACTCCAATCCAAGGAGATATCAGGTCTCACTCTTCTTTGCGGAAGATGATCAAGTCATTAATAAAACAAATGTGAA
>JAOTRH010000001.1:25188763-25210422 GCA_034768845.1 Heliamphora exappendiculata
ACCTCTAAGGAATTTCTTCCTGTTCTAGCTACTGTAGGTGCATATCTTGATGCGGCCAGCCCGGGTTAAGAGTGAGACCTGATATCTCCTTGGATTGGAGTAGCCAATTCTTCACAATTGATTACCACTGCTTCCTCTTCTTTGCGGAAGATGATCAAGTCATTAATAAAACAAATGTGAATTCTGTTTTCTTTTGCCATCTCCAGTAGTACTTGAACTCTTATAGCTAGAAGCCTAGGATATTGTTTTTTTTTTTTTTTTTTTTAATAGCAGATGGAATAGTGTTTGTAATTGAATAAAGCACATTTGTTTTTAAAATGAATGGTGGTAAGTAAATTATACCGTTCATTTTTATAAAAGAAATATAATTTGTTCATGTGCTAAGTAATATTTAATCAATTTAATTTTTCATATCAATAATTTACATACTAATATTTACAAACTAAATAGTATAAATTATCAAAATAAAATCAGAGATGTGCTCTGTTGGATCTATAACAGCAGAGTCACAGACAATCCTAACTCTTTATTCTACGGGCCGGACCCTTTCCCTTGATTTCAATTACCAGTGTACAGTCTGTACTTGCTGGTTCAACATGGCCCTGTTTGGTTTTACTTAAAAGTTAACTGACTTTTTTATTTTAAAAAAATTACTTTTAAATTATACCTTTTGATTTTTCTAAGAAGTTAATTAACTTCTTTCTATTTTTTAAGAAAAAAATCTATATATATTCCAAGCACCCTAAATTTCTCTTAAATAAAATTATTATAATATTTTCAATTAAAAAAATCAATTCTTGTCACAATAATTAAAAAAATTGTGTCTTTATTTGAAATACTACAACTTAAAAGTAAAAAATAAAAAAAATATTAAGTATTTTAATAAAAAAATTATAAAAATTACTATAAAAATTAACTTAAATAATCTAATTTTTTTATTTCTTTTTTATGAAATAAACTAAATTTTTAGAAACTCAAACTTTTAGACATCCAGCAGGGTAAATCGACTTTTCTCAGCCGTATGATCCGTTCGTCCTTTTAAAAGTCAGAGAAGAGATTTGCTGTGGTCCCCCCTCCATAGGTTTGTCCAAATAGAATTCGTTGAAAAATAAGTCAATGTTTTTACGGTCTGCTGACAGGTGTCTTTCGAGCATAAATTAAGAGTTTTTTAAATGTTTTAATTATATTTTTTGTTATTTATTTTAATATTTATTAATAATAATTTGTGAATACCTATAAACATAATTAATAAATTTAAATATAGTTTAGAAAATAATAGTATAAAGTAATAATTTATAAGTACTTATAAATACAATTAAAAAATTTAAATATACTTATCGCATTTAAAGTCTTAACCCAATGTTACCTTAACTTGTACCCAAGAGCATCTAAAGTCTTGCCCCCAATTGCACCTTAACTTGTACCCAAGAGCACATGTTAACATTTATCAGGTTTTTAACTGCAATATTTTTCGGTATACATAAAATAATATAAATGAATTACAAAAATAGACTTATTTCTTTATTTATTTACATGACTTGAATATCAGTATTTAAATTAAACTCATATACAAGTATAAATAGTTGAATTGGGTTCAATGTAGGCTCTTTGTTAATTTTTAAAAAATAATATAATTTAAAAACTTTAATGCAACTAGTTTTTTTTTGTTTAAAATAGATAATTTTAAATTTTTATATATTTGATATTAAAAATTATATATAATTAATGGTTGAAATAAATATGTTATGAATAAAAATTATTATATTTTAAAAGTGGTGATAGTTAAAATAAAATATTTTAAGAATTTTTATTTTAATTTGACTTTTTAGCGTTTTAGCATTTTATTTTTTTATCAAATGAACAATATTAATTTTTTAATATTTTTAGTTTAAAAAAGTAAAAAAATTAAAATTGCCAATCAATGGCTTAGTTATTACCAACATTTTGATTCCTTATTTTCCTTTTCTATGTGGGATTCGCCCTGAGCCGAAGTCACAAAGCAATTATTTTAAGAGAAAATTAGTTTTAAGTTTTTAAAGCAGGGGTAATTTATTTTTCATCCACTAATAAAATTTTTAACGTGGGATATTCAATTGGATCTTAAAATAGATAAATTTATCTGTGCATTTTTAAAACATCTATAAAGCACACAAATAAATTTATCTGTTTTGTATAAATAAAAATATAGATAAATTTATCTGTATTTTATACGTGTCTTGAAAAGTCACACATATAAATTTATATGTCTTGTATAAATAAATATACAAATAAATTTATCTGTGTACTTTATACGTATTTTAAAAATGTACAGTATTTTTTATACAGATAAATTTATCTGTCTTGTATAAATTTATATGTATACTTTATACATATTTTAAAAATGCATATATAAATTTATCTGTATAAAGAATACAGATAAATTTATCTGTTTTGCATAAAATAAGACGGTAGATAAATTTATCTGTGTCGTAAGCAATTAGATCTCGCGCGTTAAAAATTTTGTTAGTTGACCTTTTGCGTTAAAATTTATTTTTTTGGACATTTGGCTGAAAGCCTCTTATTTTAAAGGGTGATTCTGGTAGCCGTCCTAATTTGCAAAAATATAAGAAGATTTGTGTCGTCTAACAAATTTTAATAAATTTAGTACTAATCTAGTTTAGAATTTCAAAACTAACCCTAACTTTATTTGAAATAGATTTTTTTGAGTCCCACCATCGATAATCCGTTGTCTCAAGCGCCGACCTTCTCCTCCTTCTTCGACGCCGACCTCCTTTTTCTTCTCTAGCGCCAATCTCTTCATTCTTCTTTGGCAATCTTCTTTTTCGACGCCGATTTCTTCTTTCTTCTCTTCTCTGACACCGACCTCCTACTTCTTCTCCGACGTCAACCCCCTCCTTCTTCTCTGACATCGACCTTCTCATTCTTCTTTGCCGATCTCCTCCTTCTTCTCCAGCATCAATGTCCTCATTCTTCTCCTCCGAGGTCGTCGAAGGGTTAGGCATTCAAAAGAAGGAGAAGAAGGAATCTGTTCTTTCTCTTTTCCATTTAACTGAGAAAATTATTAAGCTAAATTTCTAGAGAAATTTTTCATTTCATTTAACTGAAAAAAAATTTAGTTTATTTTCCTCGAGAAAATTTATCATAACATTTAACTGAGAAAGAGAACAAATTCTTCATAGCATTTAACTTATAAATTTCTAAATTGAAGTTTGTAGAGAAATTTTTTGACAAATTTAAACTGAGAAAATCTATTAGTTAAGAAAGAAATTTCTCAGTTAGAGAGAGAGAGAAAAGAAATTCAGTATCTTAGACAAGCTTACAGCTGGGGAAGAGAGTACAACAATGTCGATGGTGAGATTTGGAACGGGGAATGCTAGTGATGGAGAAAGAGGAGGATGAGCGGCTACAATGGTGAGAAGTTGGAGAAGGAGCAACGACATGACCGATCCATGGTTCAGATTGAGAGTCAATGATCCAGGTCTGATTGTGAGTATTTAGTAAAAACTGTAACTTGTAGTCGAAATAAAAAAATTAGTTATAACTTACAGCAAGAATTGTGAATTTTTTAAAAAAATTATAACATATAACTAAAATTAATAATAAAAGCTAAAAAATACTAATAGTACTTTACCAAACAACCCAAATAACTAATCATTAGTTTGGGGTCTAATAAAAATATTTTTTTAGAAATAGTGTTAATAGCTAGGTCTAAATGATACGTTTGATGAAGTTAAAAACAATTACTAGAACTCTAAAATTACTAATATAACTTTGTTCTTATGTTTACCATTAAAGACTATTATATCTATGTGAGTTTTGATTAAATTAAAAGATTAACTAATTATTAGTTCTTTTTTATAAAATGTGTAGAAGATTTAGTTTTACTACTAATTTTTTTTAAATTTTAACCTTATTTTTTAATTTATTTATAAAATATAATAATTTTAACTTCCATTAGTAATACGCAAAGTAATAGAAAATCTTAACCACCTCTTGCTATAATTTTTTTCATCACCGCCGATTATTATTGTCGCGGTTGACTATCATTATTACTGTCAACTATCATCTGTCTCTTATTGAGATTTCTGTTATTATTGTTGACCATCATCATTATTATTGACCATCATTGTCACTATCAACACCATCACTGTTGATTATATGTGTTTTTTTTTATTGTTTATTGTGCATTTAACTAGAAAATTTATTAGAACAAGATTTTTTTTATCAAAGTAAGAGAATGATTGAAAATTTTCTCTTTTAACTAAGAATTTTTTCAGTTTAGAATATCAATTTGAGATTTTTTTCTATTTATCGTTTATTTTATTTGTTCATTATGAATTTAACTGAGAAATTTTTCAAAATAATATTTTTTGGCAAGAAATGATACAACAATTGAGAATTTATTTTTGTTAATTGTGTGTTTACTCTGTTCATTGCGTATTTAACTGAGAAATTTTTTAATATAATTTTTTGTCAAAATAAGTGAATAACTAGGAATTTTCTCTATAATTGAGAAATTTTTCAATTTAAATTTTTCAATTTTTATTAGCGTTGACTAAAGATCTCACAATTGATGGCAGACGATCGAACTTGTCGATGGTCGATGATGCAAGATGAGAGGTTAGCAATAGAAGTTTGGTGGTAGATAGTCGATGGTAGATGAGAAGTCATTGATTGTTGACGATGCAAAAGGTGGTAAGAAGAGGTTTTATGAAGGTTGGTATTGTGATTTGTAAAAGAGTTCGCCATCAGTGAAGCTTGGCTTTTGCTAAGAGCTAGGATTTTAGTATGAGAGAAAATGACATCGATCGGAGCCAAATAAGGAGTCGACGGCACTAGTGCTGTCGCCGGAGAAAATTTTGATTGCTACTTTATTTTCAAATAGGGTTTAGGGGCATATAAATATAGCAACACTTGATTTTTTTTTTTAAAAAGAAGAAATGATAGAACAACTAATTTTTCTACAAATTTTACATATTGGATATCTATTTAAAGACTCTTAAATTCAATTAAGAAAATGAAAATCACTATTTACCTTAATAATTTTATTTATTTTAATGTACAAGCTATACATAGGTGGAGGTCCTATTTTTAATTATAATTTGTGAGTTTAAAATAAGGGGCTTTCAGTTAAAGGTGCAAAAAAATAAATTTTAACTCGCAAGGTACTCCAACAAAATTTTTAACGCACGAGATTCAATCGACTACGACATAGATAAATTTAACACAAACAGATAAATTTATATGTAATGCAATGAGATAAATTTATCTGTGCATTTTCAAAGCATGTATCAAGTTCACAGATAAATTTATCTGTCTTGTATAAATAAGAAGACAAATAAATTTATTTGTATAAAGAACACTGTACTTTTTCAAAATACGTATAAAACACATAGATAAATTTATTTGTATGCTTATTTATGCAAAACAGATAAATTTATCTGTATATTTTTTTAAAACATATATAAAGTATATAGATAAATTAATCTGTATGCTTCTTTATGCAAGTCAGATAAATTTATCTGTATACTTCTTTATGCAAGTCAGATAAAAACACATATAAAGCACAAATACACATACAGATAAATTTATCTGTGTACTTTACACGTATAGATAAATTTATCTGTGTACTTTATACGTGTAAAGCACACAGATAAATTTATCTGTCTTGCATAAATAAGCATACAAATAAATTTATTTGTATGCTTTATACATGTTTTAAAAATGTACAAATAAATTTATCTATTCTATGATCCAATTGGATTTCGAGCGTTAAAATTTTTGTTGATGGATAAAAAATAAATCACTACTACTTTAAAGACTTAAGACTAATTTTTCATTAAAATAAATGTGGTATACTTAACACTTGTGTGTTATTGTGCATGTTCTTAAACTAATGTGATGAGTTAATTTTATTTTTAATTAATAATTTTAATATGTAAATAAATGTTTAATAAAACTAATTTCTTAAATTTACTCAGCATTATCAAATAAAATTCATATCAAATATAGAATTATTTAAAAAATGAATTGAGGAATTTCTCTGTTGCAGATTTATAAATATCTCTATTGCAAGTTGAGAAAGTTTATAGTTTAAAATTTCTGATTTTGGGATATTTTACTATGTAAATTATAATAGTGTGTAAATCTTGATAAAATTTTAAGTTTCAAAATTACTTTTTTAAGAAGTATGTGCTTAATAATTTTTTTAATTTAAAAGTGTAGTTTAAAAATTAAAAATTTAAGCACTACATAATTTTTTTAAATTTAAAAGTGTAGTTTAAAAACTTCTCACAGTTTTAAAATTGAAAATTTAATTTTAAACTCAAAAAACTACTAAATTATGTTTTTTAAATTAATATTAAAATTTTAAATAATTAGTTAAAATAGAGAGTAACGGTGAAATAGATACACAATAAATAGCTAAATAAAATAGAGGAATAATATATTTTATATTTTTAATTAGCCAAAATAACTAATAATGTTAGAGATGCTATTAATAGCAAGATTTCCTTTTATATCATTAGCTATACCTTCATTTATGCCCAACATCTTTACATAGAAGCAAGCAATTAATGCCATTGATAGAGTGTTCAATATTACGGGCAAACCAAATCTTGATTGGTAAAATCAAAGTTTATCCCAAATCCCAAATCCCGAATCCCCTATTCTTGTAATCGTTGACTTGTTTTGGGAGACTATAGACATTAATGGCTTTTCTTTCTTTTTTTACATTAAGTGTCTGTTTGCTAAGGTTTATAATTTTTTATTTTTATTTATAAAAAAACAAAAATAAAAATATGTTTGGTAATATAAATGTTTAAAAAGTGATAGTTAGAGATTACGAAATGAATCTAATTAAAATTTATTTATAAAATAAATAAAAATATATTTTTTTTATTTTTTAAAATTTTGTAAATTTTGAAAATTATTTACAATTTTTTAAAAACAAAAATAATTACTAAATATATTTTCGTTTACAATTTACAAAAAAAAAATATAAAAATAAAAAATATAAACGTTACTAAACAACACTTAATTATTTTATTTTTATTTTTTTGAAATTATTACTGTGAACAAAACTCTAATAATAATATCATCCAAGTCCTCTTTTTCTTCCTCCCTTTTTTCAAACTCCGTCAACCTTACTCCACTATTGACTGTTACTGTCGAAACCCTCCTCACCCTCCCGGCCTCCCCTCCCTTTCCTGAAGTTTTCGACACCTCTCCCAAGTCTCTTCCATCCTCCTACCATCCTTTATCATATCCGGCTATTTTCGTTTCCGCCGCCGCTCGCTCTTGTGCTCCTCTCTCTCCTTTTCACTATGCCCATTTAGTTTCTCTTACCTCTCCTCATGCCTTTCTAGAGAGAGGGGGAGAGAGGGTGTAGGGTGGGAGAGAGAATTTCAAGAAAGAAAGAGGGTGTAACTGAGTAAAAAAGCTATTATGAGAAGGAAGGAGAGTGTGCTGTGAGAGAGCGATAAGAGCACGAGATTGTAGCGCGACAAAGGCAAAATGACGAGAAAGAAGGAAGGGGTGGGGAGGGAGGTCGAGGAAGGGAGATGGTGTGCCGAAGGGCTCGGGAGAGGGAAGGTAGGATGAAGAGAGCTTTAACAATGACCGCCGATGGTGAAGAAATATTACCAAAATTAGTGCAGCTAGTAGAACTAGGAATGTGCAAACAACCGCGAATTCACTCCGATCCGCCAACCCAACCCACCTCCCACGATTTGTGTGACCGAGTGGGTTAAGTTTGATAGATTGAGTAAAATAAATAAAGAACATGAATTGATTGCGAGTTTATATTTTTTCAACTCGTCATTAACCCAGCCAACCTATAGTATATATTAGTTATTATATTTCTACATATAACGAATTTTAATCTCATATATATATTTATATTTATATTTTTTTTATAATTTATAAAAAATAAATAATTTTAATCATTACTTTTTGTATTGTAAATATTTGTTCAATAAGTATGAATAATAAGCATTATTGTTAGAAATATTTAATTATATTATTACTACTTGTTTATCAAAAAATAATCTTTTTTGTTGAGATCGACATCAATATCGGCAAGTTCAATTCGATGGAGTGGAAGTTTAATACCAGATTTCAGGATTTCATTAGAATTTAAATGGCCGAACAAATTTAGAGACTTTGGTAAGAAAATAAAGGAACGAAAATTAATAAAATAAAATATTATTAATTTTCGTAAAATGGAAACAAATATTATAAAAAAAAAATATCGTCACTCGCCTATAGTTGCTCGACAAATGTTGAGTATTCTCTTTTGAAAATTCATGAAGCAATGTTTTTAAACCCGAACCGTTGAGCAAATCGAAGAAAAAAAACGGATAGATGGGTCACCGGTTCAACCGGAATTGAACCGAAATCAAACCGTGACGTCATAATTACATCATTAATAATTTTTTAAATTTATAAATATTAAATAAAAATAACATTTAACTCACAATTTAAATAAAAAAAAGGAACATCTCATAATCTAAGTATAATTCTAATTAAATAATTAGAATCTCCAACAAAAAAATTAAAATTTAAAATATCATTGATTCTCAAGTTAAAATAAAATGAGCATAAGTGACAAACATAATAAAATATAAATCAAGTAAAAAGTATTAAAGTTTACTACATCACAGTTAAAAAACTATTCAAAAAAATAAACAAAAATTAAAATAAATAGTTTTGTGGGGTTTTGAAAAAAATATAAGTTCAACGAAATCAAAAAAAAAGAAGTTAAATTTAAACACTTACAGATCCAACCGGTTTCTGTGAACCGGTACCGATTTGCCCGGGTCACCTGTTTAATCGCGATTTTGGCTGATTTTTACTAAAACACCGATTTTCACTCTCAGCCGGTTAAATAGATTTGATCGAACCGTTGGCCTGCCTGGTCACCGGTTCAACCGGTTGAACCGACCGGTCCGGTCCGAGTTTGAAAATATTGTCTTGAAGAACGGGAATCATCTACATTACGTTACTCTTTATGCAAAAATAAAGAATAAAAGAAAAAATAAATATCCGTTGAATTGATAAAGTTGGTGTCTCTATAATGACTACAATACAAATATTTATAGAAATAACCACTAATAACTACTTCTATATAATGTTTGCTCCTACAACGCTAAGTGTTCGTTTTTCAAACAACTTTTATTAACTACTAAGCTTTGTCCTGAAGTGCCACTTGTCATCTATAGCAATAATTTATGTGAGTATTTTAAATTTTTTTATTAAATCTATAAATATTGACAGGCTTTTAAATAGAAAGTATTATCCTCAACAAAAAAATATTAATTATGGTGTAGACACTACTATTATTATTGCATGATTGATAATTTTAGTTAATTTTTCGCTTAACGTGTTAACTATGATTTTTTTTTTCAAAAATTGCAATAGATTTTTTTTTTTGGGAACTAATTTAAAAAAATTATTTTAAAATTTTATAAATTTTTAACTCACTAAACCGTCTTAAATTACAAGGTAAAATTGTCAAACGAAATCATCCAACTCGTTAGTTTTATAATTAGTGGGTTAACGATGAATTAAAAATATAATTATCCACCAACCAAATGTGAGTTGATTAAAAAAAAAACTCTCCTGATCCAACCGGCGCACAACAAGAAGGGCCTTGAATGATATTATTATTTGGATTATGTCTCTAATAATAATGTCACAAATAATAATAGTAATAATAATAATAATTATTATTATTATTATTATTATTAAAAAAATTTTGTCAGGTGTCAATGCAATTTTCCCGTTGTTTTGTGGGGAAACCATTGCCTTTGACAATACAGGCATTGCATGTAAAGAATTTCCAAGAAAGAAGAACTACCGAATCCAGTGGGCGCCAACCTCACTACCCTTTTCCCTTATAAGGGTCTGAAATGAAGCATCTCTTTGTCCTTTGGTCGAATTCTCTTCTCTGTCTAAAATCCCGTAGTGTCTTTCTCGCCAACCAAACAACCAGAGTAACAGCCGAATTTCGTTCCTAACTCACATTTTCCTCATGGACTCTCGCGTTTTCCTCGCACTTTCTCTCTGTTTCCTATCTTTTTTCCCTGATCTCGCGTATTCTGCTCTTCAGTCCCGAAGATGGCTCGGTGACAAGAAAGCGTATATTTACACCCATTTCTGTGTGTTCGTTTGTGAATACACACGCACACACACATATGATATGCTCTTGAAGAAAATAGATCATATCTAATTTCTTGTGTTCTCTCAGGCAAGAGTCGGTGCTTAGATTGTCGACCCGTGTTTCATCTGCTCCATTTGATCCTACTCGAGTCACCCAAATCTCCCGGCATCCCAGGTCCTATTCTCTCTCTGAATTCACAAGATTCTTTTGCGATTTCTAGGTGTAATTTGTGTTCATTGATTTCGTTATGGTGATGCATTGGCACGTATATGCAGGGCTTTCATTTACAAGGGGTTTTTGACCGATGAGGAGTGCGATCATCTGATTCATCTGGTCAGTTTCTACTCCGTATCTTGTTCCTATTCATGAATTTAGTTAGGAAAAAAGGAGAATTAGAAATCTTGATCTTTTTCTTTTCTTTTTTGGAATACGGGAAGGATATAATTTCGTCAAAGAATTTCGTATTATTTTCTCTTCCCCTCTCTTTCTCAGTTACCAAACAGAGAGTCTTCTAATTTAGAATTTGGGTTTGTTGAATTCGGTTTCGTAGGCCACTGGTAATCTAGAGAAATCCATGGTTGCTGACCATGAATCGGGCAAGAGTATAGAGAGTGAAGTTCGGACAAGCTCTGGCATGTTTCTTAAGAAGGCCCAGGTTGGTGAAAGTTTCTTGTTCTTTTTGATATTCTACTCTTTACAGTTTTGTTGAAGTTTCAGAATCTTGATCTCGATTTTCTCATGTTTACGGGGTGATTCCGTGGGGGTGATAAGGAAGGGAGAGAACTAGTCCTCTGGAAGCTGTCTTGACGGCTTTCGACGTGCAAGAGAGAAGAAGATGATCGTGTGTACGGGATGATTCCCTAGGGGTGATAAGGAAGGGAGAGAACTAGTCCTCTGGAAGCTGCCTTGATGGCTTTCGACGTGCAAGAGAGAAGAAGGTGAGGTTGACCGGTGGGTATTCACGGGAAATCTCCTCCGATGCTTAACTTAGTATCTTTTAAGCGAAGGAGTTGTGAGATACTCTAGCAATGGAGTTCTCTAGCTATTTTGACATAATTTCTAGGATAAGATGAGTACCTTGAGAAGGAGCTGGATTTCCTTATAATAGGGGATTGAGGTTTGACCTCTAGGGTCAGGTTGCCCTGCCTTTCTAGTCTGTTTCGAGGACCGCCGCACTAGAGGAGTTGAGTACTGTTTGTGGATTCATTGGAGAATACTAGGGCCAATTCGGTCACCATTAATGACTTGTACAATCACACCATCCTCATTAGTGATCCCTAGCTTAGCCACGCTAACTCCATTAATAATCTATAGCTCGACCATGGTACCCTCGTTAATGCACCCGAGTTCGGTTATTTGTGCCACTTTGGCTCATCTCCTAGTTAGGCCTGAGTAAGGATTGGGCCTCGCAGCTCTGCTCTCCCTGGACTCATTCCTTCATAGGTATGGGTCTCACCGTTTGAACCCAGTTCGTTAAGAGGTTAGAAAAGTTTATATAAAATCTGCTTAGATGTTGCTAATTTTATGCTTAGGCAATTACATGTTTAGCTGTTATGTTGGATGAATACTATGTTTTACCAGAAAAAAAAAACATTGAAGAAAGAGAGAAGAAGTGGCCTTGATTGTTACTGATCCCAGTGTATAGGATTTTGGACCCATTTTTTTATTGTTGTTATCATTTGTTCGAGCAAATCGAACCAATTGATGGATTCCCTTGCAGTTTGGAAACAGGGTCATTTTCAATTGGCTGCTGTTTACTGAACAATCAGTTAGTCAAAATGATATGAACCACCATCCTTCTTTCCTCATATGCTTTTGAACTCTTCACCTTGAGGTACTTTGGCCATTGACAGAAATGCTCAAATTTCTTCTTAGCTCTGTAAAGAACTAAAGATATATCATTAGTGACCGATATTGTATGGTAGATCAATCCATTTGTAGAGGAGGCCTTCTAGCCCAGTGGCCGGGCATCCATGGGCTCCTCATCCAATGGGGGTTCGAAGTTCAAACACCCTCCCCCTCTCCAGGCCTTTGGCCTCCTGTGAACCAAAATAAAAGATCAATCCATTTGTAGTATTCAATGAGCATGTTTTTTCTCTCTGCACAGTTTCCCATCAAGCTTTAGTCTTTTAAGGGAGGCGCCTGATTTACCACAAGAAATGCTCGAGCAAATTACTTGGGGCTAGCTACACAAATTGGTCATTTTCTGGCTCAGCTTTAAGGCCTATTTTAAAGCCTTAATCTCTGCTCTTGTTGCATAGGGGATCAATGAAGATGACCAAATGAAACTTGTCAAATTTTATTTGCGAGAAAACCCTGATACTCTGTTCAGTAATAAAACAATTTCTACTGGTGCTACAGCTGTTCTATTCACTCCATTGTTCCTTTTCCAATCAGTCCTGTATTTTTTTTATTTTTTTGGTGCTTTTTGCTCTCTTTTTTTGGAGGGGTGGTGGTGGTAGGAAGTTCATCTTCTGAGACTATCTTGTGATCCAAAATTCTTCGGTTGTCATTGGGGTATCATTCATACTCGTAGAACAAATTTACTTTCTCCGTTACACCTGCAACTTAATGAGGAAGCAGAGAGTAATGGGGTGGGTGTGAAGAGATAGATCATAGAACAAATTTACTTTCTCCATTACACCTGCAACTTAATGAGGAAGCATAGAGTAATTGGGTGGATGTGGAGAGAGAGAGAGAGAGTGGGAAGAGAGAGAAAAGTGAAAAAAAGGTTTTTATTTAAAGAAAAGCTTGAAGGTGGAACACATTCTACTACAATATATTTATAGTATCCCAAAGTGTCCCAAAATTTACTTCACTATAATATTTTTTACTACAGTATTAGTGGGACCCATTTACAGGTTTGAGTGGGAGAATTGGCATCAGACAAGAAAATATCTAAAATCGAAAAGTTTGACGGTACAAATTTTGGATTTTGGAAGATGCAAATGGAAGATCACTTGTTCCAAAAAGATCTATTTTTGCCTCTAGGAGAAAAGCTAGAAGATATGAGTTACTCCGAATAGCAGTTGCTTGATCAAAAAGCTCTCAACACCATAAGGCTAACGTTGTCAAAATCTGTAGTTTTTAACATCAAGAATGAGAGGACAGTGACGTATGAATATGCCCTTTCCAACGTATGAACAGTCATCTGTGGTGACTTTTATTGACGATCATTCCAAGAAAGTATGGGTATATTTCTTGAAACATAAATCTGAAGTGTACGATGTGTTCAAAAATGGAAAGCCATAGTGGAGAATGAGACAGGCTTAAGAATCAAAAATCTTAGATCCAACAATGGTGGCAAGTATGAAGACACCGAATTTAAAAGGTTCTGCTATGAGAACGGTATCAAATTGAAAAGAACTATGTCGGGTACACCACAACACAATGGCATGGCAGAGCGCATGAATCAAACATTAACTGAGAGAGCCAAAAGCATGCGTATACAGTCAAGTCTCCCAAAACAGTTCTGGGCAGAAGCAATCAATACAACAACATACCTAATCAACCAAAATCCATCAGTACCTTTGGAGCATAGAATACCAGAGGATGTATGAAGGGGAAAGGAGATAAAATTCTCACTTTTGAAAGTTTTCGGTAGTGTAGCATATGTGCATATTATTGATCATGCTAGGGGTAAGCTTGACCCCAAATCACTAAAAGGGACTCTCATTGGATATGGCGAGGATGAGTTTGGTTATCGTATCTGAGATTACCAAAACAAGAAAGTGATCCAAAGCAAGGATGTCATACTTAATGAAAACGTGATGTACAAGGACGGAGACACAATAGTGACAACACCCACTAGTAATTCAACACAGAGTGATCCTATGTATGCTGAGTTGAATGCTTTTCTAGATAGCAGTGTGGCTCAGAAGATCGTTGAAAGCGTCAAGTCCGAGGGACCTATTGCTCACAGCAACACACAACAGATTGATTCACCTTAATCACTCACTCCTACTCCGATACTAAAGAGATCTTCTCGGCCTCATATACCGAATAGGAAATACATGAATTACTTGCTGCTTACTGATTGAGGAGAACCTGAATGTCATGATGAGGCATGTCAGGTAAAAGATGCTAACAAGTGGGAGATTGTAATGAAAAATAAGATGAACTCACTTATTTCTAAGAAGACATGGGAGTTGGCCAAGTTACTCGTATGAAAGAAGGCTCTTCATAACAAATGGGTGAATCAAGTGAATGAAGAACATGACGGCTCCTAGAGATACAAGGTACGATTAGTGGTCAAAGGCTTTCAGCAAAAAGAAGGAATTGACTACATTTTTATCTTCTCACCAGTTGTGAAATTAACTACCATTCGATCACTTCTAAGTATTGTTTTAGCAGAGGGTCTGCACCTTGAGCAGTTAGATGTGAAAACTTCTTTCTTCCATGGTGACCTGGAAGTGGATATATATATATATATATATATATATATGTATATATATGCAACAACCTAAAGGTTTCTTGAAAAAAGAAAGAGAGAAACTTGTGTGTAGAATGAAAAAAAGTTTGTATGGTTTAAAACAAACTCTAAGACAGTAGTATAAAAAATTCGACGGATTTATGCAGAAGGTCCCATATGCTTCAATCATTGGAACTTTGATATATGCCATGATTTGTATGAGACCAGATATTGGCCATGTAGTATGAGCTATTAGCAAGTTCATGTCAAATCCAAGAAATACACATTAGGAAGCAGTGAAGTGAATAATGAGATATCTACGAGGTACTATTAATAGATGCTTATGCTTTAGAAAAGGCGAGTTGAGATTACAAGGCTATGTAGATGCAGACTTTGCTGGCTAGGTTGATCATAGACAAAGCACTACTAGATACATCTTATAGTAGGTATTACAGCAGTTAATTGGGTTTTGCAGATACAAAATATTGTTGCTTTATCCATCATAGTGGCAGAGTATGTAGCTGTAACAAAAGCTAGCAAATAGATTATTTGGTTACAGGGTTTGTTGAGCAGATGAAGAATGATTTGCACAGTGATAGTCAGAGTGCTATACATCTGGCAAAGAATTTAGCATTTCACTCACGAACAAAGCACATCGAACTTCGTTATCACTTTGTCATATCCCCTTTGGATGATGGAGTGTTAACACTTGAGAAGATTTAAGGTACCAAGAATCCAGCTGACACGTTAACCAAGACAATAACTACAAAAAGCTGAAGCTATGCTCAGCTTCAATTGGTCTTCTAACATGAAGACAGATATGAGTGCACACTGTTCACTAATCGCCGATGAAGTGTCTCTGTCTCCAAGTGGGAGATTGTTATTAATGCTGAGTCAGAGACCTATTTAATAGGTTGGCCCCATGACCAAAGTTTCTCCTCGCGTGATGAAAATTTCAACGCCGAAAGAAATCATGGTGCCTGCATTTTTCAGCCCACCTCGTGGGATTTTGTGAGATTTCCCATTTGTTTCTTCTATCTCTCTCCCTCTATAAATTCTACGGTACTAGTGTATAGATTTAGAAGTAGAGTACAAAGATTTGTGAGAAAAGAGTTTTCTCTTTGTAAACCTTTCTCAGATATAGTAAAAGTCTGCGTGCTCCGTGGAGAAGGGAAAATTTGTGCCGAACCACTTAAATTTTTGTGTATTTGTGTTTGGCTATGTGTGTGTTTATCAGTGCGTAACAACTAGAAAAATCCTAACAAGAATAATTTATTTGGATCCATTAGAAGTGTCTGGCTTGAAGCAACATTGAAGATATACATCCACCAGATATTAAAAGAAGCTAGATTGAAAGCAACAATGATACTGTCTAGCTATAGACAATGAATATCAATCATTCTCATGGCTTTAGGAAAACTTCCTCTGGCTTATAATTGGTAAAAACGAGTTGAAGCTATTAGTGTGATTTCGTAACTAGTCTAGTTGGTGCTCCCATATAATCAAAAGAAGTTCTGTTTATACATCCTGTTTTGATTTGATTATGTCGATTGATTATATGGAATATTGGAAGGGCCACACTTATTCACACTTATTCTGTCATCAAACGTACTCGAACGTGTGGGCATCAACAATACTAGAAGGTGATAATGTTTTGAACAGCTGGACAAGGCAGAGCTAATTTTATTTTCCTGTATGTGAATGCTTATTTTTATTTTTCAGTTAGTGTGGACAAATTTTAACCTCCTCAATCTATTTGTATTCATAGCTCTCTTGCCCTGTGAATCGGCAGAGTATGAGAATGTATCTTGTCTCTTTTGGCATCTTATTGTCAGCATAAAGATTCTCAGTTAATCAATTTGTCTAAAATGCATTGCTTTTTTCACCTTTCAAGGATGAAGTAGTTGCCGGTATTGAGGCTAGGATTGCCGCTTGGACCTTCCTTCCTAAAGGTAAACAAGTTTACCATGCTCGGTGTTGATGGACTTTGTATCACTGATTCACAGTATGTCGACAATTGTTCTCATAATTGACCATAACCTGATGTTTGTGATCAGAAAATGGGGAGGCCATTCAAATACTGCATTATGAGTATGGGCAAAAATATGAGCCCCATTTTGACTATTTTCGCGACAAGTTCAATCAAAAACTAGGCGGGCACCGGGTTGCCACTGTACTTATGTATTTGTCTGATGTTAAGAGGGGTGGAGAAACAGTGTTTCCCGATTCAGAGGTATATAACATTTGGTGATTCTTTCATGTTTGTCTTTCTTCCCCAGATCTGTAGTTGCCAACTACTAGCTTTTGACTGTCTATAGGCTAAAGATGCTCAACCAAAGGATGATGATTGGTCTGACTGTGCTAAAGATGGCTATGCAGGTACAGTTTCTTTTATATATTTATTGTTTAATCCAGTCATTTGCCTCACCATGTTTGTCATTGGAGGGAACTGTTCCAACTTCCATGAAAGTATATATATTTTTTCTTTAACAAAAAATGGAGGCGACAAATTCGGTGATTATGGCTTGCATCAAGAATAACTCGAATGAAGCTTCCTGGTAAATTGGGGGATCTTAAATAAAATCATTTTGACATCTCAGCATTTCAAGACTGAAAAAAATAAGATCTTACCATTTTGTTACAAATATCATGACATTGAATTAGGACATAGATAAATATTTTGAATCCTTTTTTCGCCCATATGAAAAATAGGAAAGCCCAATATAAGAATTGGGCATTTGTAGTTCTATGATTCCGTAGGTTGGGATTTTCTGCCTTCTTTCATCAAAATCTCACATCTGTATTTCTTTTTCTGCAGTGAAACCTAACAAGGGAGATACTTTGCTGTTCTTTAGTCTTCATCCTAATGCAACAACAGACGAATTGAGTTTGCACGGGAGCTGCCCTGTCATTGAGGGTGAGAAGTGGTCTGCAACCAAGTGGATTCATGTGAGGTCTTTCGAGAAGAAATTAAAGCAAGATGGGGACTGCAGTGATGAGAATGAGAACTGTGCTCGGTGGGCAGCTTCTGGGGAGTGTGCAAGGAATCCTCTCTACATGGTTGGCTCTGAAGATACCCTTGGAAATTGTAGGAAAAGCTGCAAGGTATGCTCATCCTAGGATTCCTTTTCGGGCATGTAGGTTCATCTTGGTTTTGTCTTACAAAGTGAAGAGCCGTCGATATTGGTATATATGACTGATAACATTCAACTAGTTTAGAAGCTGAAGAAAGCAAGAAGATGGTAGAAGAGTTAATGTTGAAGCGAGAGTGGAAGTTATACTAGCTGGAACTTCTGTAGTTACTGGCATTTTTGCACATTTAAATGAACGCATAGTGAAGTTTAATGTTGTTCCCTGATAATTCAATTCCTTTCTTTTTCTCTTTTCTCTGCTGAGCAATAAAGTCTATCTGTTACTTCTCCTAATAGTTTATTTAATCCCCATACTTGGTGAACAAACGAGGCGAGAAGTGTAAGCAAGATTTAACATAGATATCGTTCAGGTTTCGTTCTTGTTGGGCTATTATTGAATACCACGTAAAAATGTAAATGGAATTGAAAATAAACTGTACCTTCGCTTTCTTCTTCTTCTTCTTCTTTTTTCTTGTGCATATTTTGGGTCGATGAAATGGTGGTAAATATAGAACTCTATGTAAGAATTGCGTCAGGGTGGGTGAGTTGAGCTGAGTCAAGCTGAGCTGATTTTTAGCAAAGATCATGACAGTTGTGAATATTCCTTTCCATGCATATAGAAGCTGCTTTCTTCCTTGCCTGGCACCAGTGAATCAAAGTCAGTTAGTTCTAATGCTTAACTAAATGAAGTCACCCATTTTGGACCTGCATAATGTAATGCCCTCCGGTGGCTTGGAGCGAAGTACATGAGAGAGAGAGAGAGAGAGAGAGAGAAAGAGATGCACACATTATTTTTGATCTCGTGTAACCTTTGTGTGGCATGGAATCTAGAAGATTTTTATATTTTTCTAACTTAATGTACAGAAGTTTATTTGATTATGTTTCGAGCCTTTGTGTGGCATGGAATCTAGAAGATTTTTATATTTTCCTAACTTAATGTACAGAAGTTTATTTGATTATGTTTCGAGATTCTCATGTATATATCTATATTCTCACATGATTAATGGCTTTTAATTGGTACCTTGATTTGATTGGTAAAGCCTCTGCCTTTGTATTTTAAGAGATGGTTAGTTTAAGTCTTATTTGGTTGTTGACTTCAGGACTTCAAGATTTGTTGTCGACTGTCCAGATACAAGGTAACTTGGGCCCAATTAGGCTGGGCTAGGTGGGAGTCACTTGGGTTATTAAAAAAAGTGGTGAACACAAAAATATTTTGGAGAGAGAATTGTAGCTCTCATTGTGTGATTTGATGATAAAATCATGCAATAGTTGTTAAATGGGAGCCAAATTGCATGCATTTCTTGCCTCCTCACTTGTTAAATGTTTCTTCTCCAACTGTACTTTGCAACCATCACACCCTCCATCGCCATTACTAGCTCTCTCTCTCTCCCTCTCTCCCTCTCTCCCCTTCTCTAATCTTTTGATGGGGAGACCTCCATGTTGTGATAAATCAAACGTGAAGAGGGGGCTCTGGACAGCAGATGAAGATGCAAAGATACTTGCATACGTAGCCAACCATGGGATTGGCAACTGGACTTTGGTTCCCCAGAAAGCTGGTATCATCATCATCTTCGAATTTGAATTATTCATTTTAAATTCTTGATAAATCTCTGGATTTATATTTTGAGTTTGTAGTATTACTGTAAGTGTATTGTTTTTGTTTTGTGTTTGTTATGTATGGATGGTTTTTTTTATGTTTCTGTGGATTACTTTACAATTTACAGGACTGAATAGATGCGGTAAGAGCTGTAGGCTTAGGTGGACGAATTATCTGAAGCCTGACCTCAGGCACGATCATTTCACACCTGAGGAAGAACAACTCATTCTAGATTACCATAAAGCCATTGGTAGCAGGTGGGTTTCTAAATGCAGCTCTAAATGCAGCTGGACTAATCATATCTACACATTCCTTCATACATTCAAAATATGCTCCTTTCACATAAGTTGCGTCTCACACAATTGTTAAATTCACTCCATATGAAGAATTTATATTCAAATCTGTGTACAACGAATGTGTAGAACATAACTCAAATAAATAAAAATAAAACAGTAAAATTTGTTAAAACTCAAAAAACTGTACCAAGAAGTACACAGAAAAAGCAAATGTGATTCACATCCAAACTAAAATAAATTGTATCAGGCACAAACAACTAAACACCAATTAAATTACACACAAATACAACATCAACTCTATTAGAATCTATTACAAATAAATTCTAACCGGTAAGAGTTTTAACCCTTGTCTCTTTTTATCATTTGTTAGTGATTAGTTACCGGTGCAAATAAGATTCTTCAAATAAAATATGATGAGACAACATGCATATCGAAATCAAGTCACAAACTGCTTGTATAGATTTTTTGAACGTGAATTTTTGTTTGGCAACTCAATTTTAAATTGATTATTTATTTTTTAATCCTTTTATAAATTAGACATTTTAGATAGATTTTTTTAAGTATTCACAAAAGCAAGTTAAATACTCACCCTAGGACTCAAATGATGAAATGGGAACATTTTTTTTTTTTTTTTTTTTTTGAGTTCAGAGTTTCGTTTTATGTTTGGGGCCTAAAAGACATGTAATTAAAAAAAATTGTTTGGTCATCTAAAACTTTGAGCCGTTAGTAACCGACTACTTTTATTTTAATCAAGAAGGTAAAAGGTAAGCTATAAGCAAATAAATCTTGATGTCAATTTTCTTGTTTTTCAATCAAATTATACTTAGGCCACGTTTGGGATAATAACTTATTTATTTATTTTATTTTATTTATTTTTATTTTTACTAATTTTTTTTATTTTTTGGTCAAGTTGTTAAAGTTTTGCAATATTATTCACGTCCGCTGAGAAAGTAATTTTATTAATTAAATTTTTAAAAATAAATAAAAAAGTCAAAATTAAATTAATAAGTCAGATTTTATGCTGGTTATTTTAATTTACAGTATTTATTTTTTTCAATTCTATTTTAGCAAAAAATAAAAAATTTAAAAAAAATAAAAATAAACAAAAACAAAAACCCAAACGAGGTCTTAGTTTAAGTTATTTTCTTTTTAACTTCATGCATTGCGAAGGTGGTCTTTGATAGCAAAACAACTACCTGGAAGAACAGACAACGATGTCAAAAACCATTGGAATACCAAGCTGAAGAAGAAGCTTTCCAAGATGGGAATCGACCCCGTAACCCATAAGCCCTTCTCTCAGATCATCTCCGACTACGGAAAAATCACTCGTCTCCCAAACACCGGAAAACAAACTGGATCGAACGCCATTTCCATGAACACAATCCCAATTCCGATCTCAGAACCAACATTTCCATATCCATTTCCAGATCCATTCCAAGATAAGTCTTTTCCACACACAATCAACCAAGAAACGATTCAATCACACATCTTCGCTGCCGAAGTCTCGTCATCTTCGACTTCGTCGTCGTCTTCTTGTAGCATCGCGCAATCGAGCTCCCGGCGGTCGTTTTCTTGCCTAGCGTCTCCGGCTCCGGCGACCGCACCGTCTTCTCCGTCGAGTTGGAGTGCCGAGTTTCTTCTCGGAGAGCCTGTTCCGTCGCCGGAGGTGGATCGGAAACAGGATCTCGACTTGCAGGAGATGTTGTCGTTGGCTTTTCTTCCTAAATTAAGCGGCGGAGATGAAGAGAAGTTCAGTGGAGTTGCGGGAGAGAAAGCCTGTGAAGAAATCAACAATGGAGTTGAGACGAAGCAATGTTCTGATCAAGCTGGTTCGTCTTCTGCGAATTCGTTTGTGGAGGCAATCTTGGATAGGGACAGCGAGATGCGGTTGGAATTCCCGGAGTTTTTGAATGATTATTTCAGTTACTGAGAGTTTCTTCAATTATCAGTTTGTTGCTACAAGTTGAATATTTTTTGTGCGAGTCAATACTCAAGAGGCCACGTAAATTTTTTTTTTTTTTTGGGTTAGTTATTGGGGGTTGGGGTATGGGGGGCGGTGGGG
>JAOTRH010000001.1:25218407-25242014 GCA_034768845.1 Heliamphora exappendiculata
ATAGATATGGCTTATTTTTTAAAATATAAAAGACTAAAACATAAAAATATTATATTTATATATATATATGTATTTTATTTTTCATCTCTATATCTCTTCTTAATATTTTAAAATTTAATTATTCATCGACTATTATTTTTTACTTATTGTATTATCTTTAACTTTTATTAGTATTATTATCTTAAAATTTACAAACTATTCCCAAAATATTCACACTCCCATCCTTGTTTTTTTTTTTTTTAATTTTCTCTTTCCATTTCTACCCCAACAAAATAATAAATAAAAATGAGATACCATATCTTTATCACGTCTTTGGCCATTCTCATTCTTACTAACTTTTAAGATTCAACCCATTTTCATTTTTGACCCATTTTTAGGTGTTTAGCACAGTCCCTGCTCAAGCTGGAAGAATTGAAACGCCGTATTTGCTGTTTTGGTATTACCTCCTGTCATAATAAAATTTCTATAATTTCATGATCATGACCCTAATTTTAGATAAACAATATAAATTGTGTCTCTGTATATATTTATATTATTTTCCATTTTTTCATTTTTTGGCATAAACACTTTTCACCGCTCTCGCTTTTTTTTTTCTCCATTTTGTATTGAATTTTTTTTTTGTTTTCGTTAGAAAATGAATAAGAAACGGTATTTGATTTTTTCAACCATTTTCTCTTATTATACAACCAATTACATAAATTAAATATATTTTATATGCAAGCATATATTATAAAATTTATTTCTTAACAACATAATAAAACTAAAATACAAGAATATTATACTTATTTTTTATTTTTACCTCTATTTTTTTTAAAAATTCTAATAATTAATCAATATTGTTATTTAAATGTTCTATCATGTCTTTTTTATTACTATTAATCTCTTTTAAAATAAAAAAATATTTTTTTTATTATGGTCTCGTCCCAGCCTGCCACCGCTTCTTTTTCAATTATGATTTATTTGACCGCGGGATGTGAGAATACATTTCTGACCCCGTCCAGCACAATTGCCATGCTTAATCATAGGCATTGGTGCTATGAATTTTTATTTATTTATGAGGTTTAAGTAAGGGAAAAAATTGGGTGCAACTTGAGAGCACCCCCAAAACATTAGGAATTTGATTATTTATCCAGATATAAAATGAGACGATATAAAAAGATAAAATCATACATAATACTATCGGATATAAAATAGAATATATAATAAGTAGGAGAAGAAATGAAATTATATATATTATATATCCATATATGCTATGCTATGTTTATGTAGGAAATAATAGAACAATGGATAAGAGAAAGGAAATTGACATTAATTTTTGAATTAAAGATGAGAACATATCCAATGGGAATAAAGGGCTTAGGCATAAAAGGCTGTTGTGTTTTTAATGGGTATGAATTCTAAATATATATTTTTAATCGGATTTATTCATTATATAAAGCTTGTCGAGTTTGTTATTAATGTAAAAAATAAAATTTATTCAATATCTATAACTATATAAATAGATTACATTTATTTATAAATAAATAAATTGTAAATATAAATTTTAAAAAAAATAATTAACATATATTTTTTGATCACAGAACTAAAGATATCAGATGAATTTTATTTTTGTTATAAATAACAAAGTCGGTGAGTTCTGTGCAATGAACAAATTCATTTACCAAAATATATTCGGGAACAATGCCTATTGAAAGGAACAACAGTGTGCTGTGCCTTTACCGCCCGCACCCCGGATTCATCCATTGTTGTGGGTCTTGAGGAATATGTAATACTATGAAAATTGTGGTATTATATATCCCTCTATTTAAAAAGATATAATATCCTAATAAATGTTATATTGAAATCATGTAAAAAATAAACATGGGATGTAAGAAAAAGTAAAAGAAAAAAAAAACACATTAAGACCCACATATTTTTCAACTCACTTATATCAATCAAAGGGTCATATTCTCTCTTTATATACCCTAAAGAAAAAAAGACACTCATAAAAGAAGGCCATGCTCTCCTAACGTTAGGGCTGGGCAAAAAATTAAAAATGTTAATAATTCGATCTGGTCCGATTTGGTTCGATTCGTACGATTCAGTCTGATTTTTATTTGTTACAATTCGGTTCAGGATTAAAAATTTTAAAATTCGTTCTGAACGGTCCAGTTCTCGATTCTAAATTAATCTCACGGTTCCAAACTGGATCAGACCGGTTCTACTTAATATTAAATTTTTTTAATATATATATATATATATATATATATTGCTGATTTTAACCGTTTATTTTATTATTCTTAATTTATATATTATTACTGTAAAAAATAAAATTTTTCGAATATCGTTAATTGACTTAACAAATCACATTTATGTTAATAAAATAAAACTGTGATACTTATTTTATTATCACAAATGTGATTTGTTTTGGTAGTTAAAGATATTTGATTAATTTAATTTTTTATAATAATAATAATATATAAATTAAGAACAATAAAATAAACAGTTTAAATCATAAAAATATATTTATTTTGGTTAGAACCGTTAATCGAACCGTATTCGATTCGTTGTCACGAATCGGTTTCGATCCGGTTTCGTTACTTGAACGGTTCGAACACGATTCCAAAAAATCTAGAACCGTTAAAAACAATCTAATTTTTAATTTTTTTAAAAATTAATTCAATTCAGACCGTGTGCGCCTCTACCTACCGTAAGGTAAAATACTAATATCATAACAAGTAGCCCTCACTTGATTAACCAATAACATTCAACTTTAGTGTACCAAGTGTCAATTCCCTCGTCAAAAGAAACTTAACTACTCAAAACCTAATCTCATTCAAACTGTTTATATAATAAAATTTGTTGAGAAAAATATTCATTAAAATAATTAATCAAATAATAGCATTCCAACAATTGAAATAAATTTGTGTTGTGTATTTTCAAAAAATTACTTGCATTTGTTTTAAAAAAATAAATTTTACTTTTACAATTATCACTTATTAACATCCAATCAATAGAATTTATTTTATATACATGATATTCTTGGTCACCCCGGGTGGACCCACTTGGACCTCACAATGTGATGTTTTTAGCTAAAGTTAAAACTTAAATTGTCCTATATCTAGAGAATAATAGAGAACTAGAATCACTCTTAACTTTTCAAAACCTAATTTATAACCATAACCTCCAAAATAAAAAAAATAATAGAGATGCCATTAAATTATAAATTCAAGTGGCATCTTCCTTCCCCTTGCTTTGTTTTCTTTGCTTTTGACAAAAATTGCTAATATGAACTGTTTAAAAAGTTTGATTTATAACCGATTTAATTTAATTTTTAAGAAAAAAAAGCATAAAAGTGTGTTTAAAATAATTTGTTTAGAGTAGTTTTTTTTTATTTTTTTTACTTTTTGTTAAAATATCTAATATCATCTTATTTTTTATTTTTAAATTATAATATTTAGAATATTGGTACAAATTTTTTTATTGTTAGTAGTAGGATTGAGTTTTTAATTGAGAATATTATAATTATTTCACTTAGAAAAATTGTGTTTCTAGAATGTGTATAAATTTTTTTTTTAAAAAAAAAAAATAACAAAATCAGTAAATCTTTCAAGTTGCCAAACACTATTTAAAGAATGTGTATAGATTTTTCTCTTGAGAAAAGAAATACAAGATTAGTAATTTTTTTAAAAATGCCAAAAACTATTTAAGGAATGAGCATTAAGTTTTTTTCCTAGAAATTTTTTTTTTTCAAAAAACAAAATTTTAAAAGATGCCAAACATTATGGCCCGTTTAGGTAAATGATTTATTGGCTTATTTAGTTTATAAACAGCCAAATAAGCAACATCGTTTGGTTCGTCAAATAAGCAAGATTTAAACTAATAAATAAATAAGTCAATAAATCAAATAAGTCAAAATAAATCAAAATACGCCAAATAAGCCAAAATAAGCAAATAAACAAGTGTCCTTCCAAACGAAGCAAATAGACAAATAAGCCAATTGAGCCAAACAAAATTACTTATTCATATTTGGCAAATAAATAAATAAGCAAACTGCCCAAACAAAGCCTATAACTTAAGAGTTATGTTATGATGAGACCAACGAATAGTACTTATATTTGGCATCACGTGGTGAGATAAATTTAAAGAAGTAACATTTGTAATCTTAGAAACAAAATTCACAAGCTATATAAAGGTAGTGTTTAGCATTGCTAAAAATACTAATTTATAAATTTTAACTTGTAGCAAAAATTGTAAATATTTGGTAAAGATTGTAACTTGTAATTAAAATAGAAACAAAAATAGTTATAAATTATAGCAGAAATTGTGGACGTTTGAAAAAACTTGTAACTTATAATTGAAATTAGTAACACGAAACTAAAAACTACCAAAAATAGCTTTGACAAAGTAATTTGAAAACTATTGCAAAAAAAGAAAAAATGCTCTTAGGTTAGTTTGGAGGCTTCAAAGCAGTAGCATAACTTTTTCCCCTCACTATCTATTTTTGGCATTAATTTCACCATTCAATCTCAAACACAGGCTTTTGTCAGTCTTCTTAAAACAAGTGTAAATGGAAATGGAAATGGAAATGGAAATGAAAATATAATAACAGTCATGGTAGGTGTTCTCCCAGCCTGCAATCTACAGGTCAAGTGAAAGGAAACATGAATAGACAGTTTTTTAAATCCTAAAATCACAAATGGTATTTCACATTGTTGAAACTAATATTTTATAAATTATAATTTATAGCAGAAGTTGTGAGTATTTGATAAAAATTTTATAACTAAAATAGAAGAAAAAAAAAAACAATTATAAGATTGTAGGGTGTAACTGAAACTAGTGTTAACTCACAGCATAGAACCATAAATAGCAAGACGTGTATTAACACGTAGTTAAATTAGATGTTTTAAGGATAAACGTAGTCAGAATATATTTATTCCTCATTTCCTTTCTCCAAATACAAATCTGTCTGAGACAATACTTATCAGTCAAGCAGAACAAACAAAGAAGTAAGGTAATTGATTTTCCCACTCTCATCTTAACCATTTTGCACTCCCTTTTTGGTCTTCATTCATATGAATTCACAACATTGCCCTTTCATGTGTGAAAAGGTGAACAAATGAAAGATATTGTAAATTCACATGAATAACGATCAAAAAAAGAAAAAACGAGTGCAAATACAAAAAAAGAAGTGTGAAAATTGCTACCCTAGAAGTAAACCTTCTCAACCATGAAAATATCAAATTACAAGATTACTAGTGTTTATCACGAAGCATAAAAATATAAATAGCAAGACATGTATTAACACACGTCGTCATGTTCCATTTATTAACACATGTAGTGAGATTCCATGGATTTCATTACAGATGGTAGCGTGCCAATGTGCAGGAAACTCATGCATTAAATGGAAGTGAATGGTGAAAATAATAGACCAATATGTGATTTGACAATGGAAGGACTCCGATTCAAACAACATGAAATTACTGCCAAAATGAAATCAGACAAAAGTTAGAAAGATTTCATGAATTACAAAAAACTACAGTTTGGGGAGTTTATTGTACATTTCACACATCTATATCAAAGAAATTGTACAAGGTATCAGGTAAAGCATATATAGTGAAAATCATACCCATTTACATCCACTGCATTTGTGAAGTAAACTGAAGATGATTGAATTTTCTACAAGATGATGCGTGTAAACCATGCGAGAGCTTCTCCTCTCTTTTGCTCCAAATTTATATTAGATTATTCGCATCTTGCCGGCCAAACAGTAGTGGAAACTCATCATATTGTTCAGAGAATCCTTGTTCCTCCGCAATGCTCTTCAATGACTCGTAAACTTTGTACATTGACCACCTGTCCTTAGGGTGAGAAACCACACAATTACATGCGATTCTTAGAAACTGCACAATTTCTTCATCATGCCCCCTTCCACAAAGACTTTTATCAATGGCATCTTTTATTCGACCAGAGCTGGAAAGGTAATTCACCCAATCCACCAAATTACCTTTGAATCCTTCCTCAGCATCGAAGACATCAAGAGGTTTCTTCCCAGTAGCCAACTCCAAAAGCACCACCCCAAAAGCATAAACATCCCCTTTCAATGAAGCAACCATTGTGCTTGAATACTCCGGGGCTAAGTAACCAAATTCGCCCAAATCTCCATTGACAAAGCAACTCCCATTCAACTCAGAAGACGTCATCATAAGCCTTGCCAGCCCAAAGTCCATTATCCTAGCATCAAAGTCCTCGTCGAGGAGAATCACATTAGAGCTTATATTCTGGTGCAACATGGGCGGTTGGCACCCATGGTGAAGCCAAGCAAGCCCCCTTGCAGCACCTAAACCAATCCTAAATGTAGTTGGCCAATCCAATTCGCCAGTTTTTCCATTCAAAACTGAATACAGAGTTCCCCTCGACATGTGCTTATAAACCAAAAGCTTCTCCTCTTCCACCACACAAAATCCCAACAACGGAGCCAAATTTGGGTGCCGAAGCTGCCCCAATCTATTCACCTCCAACAAAAACTGCTTCTCACTTAGATTGCAAGTGTTAAGCCGCTTAATCGCCAGAGTAGAGCCGTCACGAAGAACAGCCTTATAAGTTGTCCCTGTTCTTGTCGAAACAATAATAGTTTTGGCGTTAAAATTGTTCGTTGCAGCCATCAAATCTGCCAACTTCACCTTCACGATCGGTTTCTGAAACAACGAAACTTGAACAAGCTTGTGAGCTCTTAACCTCTCAGCCCAATGCCCATCATCCTCTCTCCCAATCCCATACCCTTTCTTCCTCCTCATACTCGATTTCGTAAAGTACCACCACCAGAGCCCAAACCCCACCAATATCGATGCCGCAGCACCAAAAACACCAGCAGCAATAATAATTGCAAGATTCTTCTTGCTTAAACCTCCACACTTCCCAAGCGGCCTCCCGCAGAGTCCACTGTTCCCAGCAAAATCCGACGCATCGAAAACATTGGGAAATGGAGGAATTGTGCCAGAAAGATCGTTATTCGCAACAGAAAACGTGTTAAGACGACCTAGGCGGGAGAGTTCATACGGAATAGCACCGGATAATTTATTGTTCGAAAGTATCAATTTGTTCAAAAACGAACAACGAACGAGATCGGCAGGAATCGAGCCGGTGAGTTGATTGTTGGACAAATCTAGGGTTACTAAATAGGGCAACCAAGTGCAGATTTCCGAAGGAATCGAACCAGTGAGATCGTTACCGGAGAGAATGAGATTTTGAAGACTAGAACAGTTCTGTAAAGAGTCCGGAATAGCACCGGCGAGGTTCATGTTCTGAAGATCGAGGCTGATCAGACGATTCTCCCGGAAATTCCAGCACGTAACGCCGGCGAAGTTGCAGACGAAGCCGACGGAAGTGCTCGTGAAGGTCCAGGCGGCGAGGTTCGAGTTCGGATCGGTGAGCGAGTTCTTCACGCCTTGCAAGCAGTTCACATCGTCCTCGCCGATTACGGACGGAACGACGAGCAAAAACACGATCGCCGGAAGCAACAGAACAGAGCCGAATCCTCTGAAGAAACTCATGATATGGTTGATTATACGGAAGAAACTTGGGGATTGAAGAGACGGAGTTTCTTTAGCTTGGATTAGGGTTTACAGAATCGGCATGGCTGGAGACGGTTCTGTTCTGGTTGCGAAATGCGTCGAATGGACGGAGAGGGAGGAAGAAGTGCGCAGTGGGTTGACTTTGAATGGTGGTGGGTGTCGTGGTAGAGGTGGTGTGTATGGAGAAATCTAACTGAATTTACCATTCTGCCCGGTATAATTATTTTTTTGTTTGTTCATTTTATTTTTTTTATTTTTAATACAAAAAATTATTATTTAATTAAATTATTATATATTTTTTTGAGTAAAAGACTCAAAAAAATTTTAATTAAAATATTTAAAAAATTATAAATAAACAAAACTAAGACTATAAATTTTTATATTACTTAATTTAACATTTTTCCAGGTATAATTATTTATTTATTTATTATTATTAATAATTATTTAATTAAATTATTATAATTTTTGCCTCATTTTATCAAGACAATATGAAAAAAATAAAATTTTTAATTAAAATATTAAAATAAAATAATAAAAATAAGTTTTAAAAGGTCAATAGGTCAAATTTATATTATTTATCTACATTTTTAGTATATATATATATATATATAAACAAAAATAAATAAAAAGTTCAATATTTAGCCCAAACACGGCCTCGGATATCTTCAAGATTAGTGCCTTAGAGGATTTTTAGCCTTTTCAATCAATTCTTTATTGGCGGCGCGACTAACTTATGTACAGCTTCTTTGACTAGGACCCGGAGTTTGTTCGTGTGACTGGAATTTCTTTGTTGGGAAAATTTCCAACTTCTTAATATATTTTGACTACTTCTTTTACCTTTTTTAATAATTTTAATTAAAAATTTATAAATTATAAAATATAAATTTATTTTGTTGACAATTTTAAAATGTAATTAAGAATAAATAAATTTTTTATTTTATATTTTAATAAAAAATTATAATTTTAATTTTTTTAATTAAAATAAATTTTACAATATTATCTAAGAGGTCAAAAGTTTTTAAAAAATAATTGGAAGCTAGAAGCCAAATGATTCTTCTTTAAAGTTAATTATCTATATGGTCACGCCCTAAATTAAGAAGCACTATCAGCCGTGGCCTATTAGCAAAAATTTGGGACCCGTGGAATATGGATCACGTTTTTGTTGCGCAATTCTAATATTACTCTTATTACACTCTAAATTTAAAACCATGACTAGCCGTGATTTATTGACAGTGGTCTATTAGGCTAAGACTGATAGTCCTTAGTCTAAATATGGGGCATAATATATATTAATATATTAAGGCCTTATTTTGTGGTAACATAAAAAAATTGAATTTGATTATTTAAACTTAATCCTTAATACACCGCCTAAATTTAAAAGGGTTAAGAAAATCCTCAAACTAATTTATTTTCTATTGACAAAACAATTCTTATCTCCTCGGACTGATGAATTGGTTTGTCACATTATTATTAATACTAGTCTTGTACTCAGGGTCACTCGAATGACTCGAGTAGGTAGCTCTCGTAGCTCGAAAATCTCTTTTCTTAGCCACAAATCACATGTCTCCCAACGTCCCGTACAGGATTGTACTACCATTGTCTTTATTGTCTCTGGAACAGTCTTTCGATTCTCAGAGAAATCTATAATCATACAGTATGTGTTATATCTTGGTTGTTCAGTCTGTGCTGAGCCACATAGTCGGTGCTATGTCTTCATAATTAGGTAGTCAGAGCTACATTACAGTATGTGCTGTCTTCACGACCCGTGTCGTGGTAATAATACAGTCTGTGTTGTCTTCATGGTCTGTGTCATGGTAATAATATAGTATGTGCTGTCTTCATGCTCTGTGCCATAACAAGTAGTCAGAGCTACTGTCATAGTCTGCGCTATGCTTCACAGTCTATACTGTAGAATGTCTTCATTTGTAATCGAAGCTACATTCCATGTGCTATGAAACGTTGTTTACTTTAACTAGTAAAGTTATACCAGGTATCCGAGCAATTGGCAGCGACCACAGTGGCTCGGCCTAGCACGGCTCAAGCAGGTCACCTTTTGTTACTCGAGCATTCTGAATACTGCATTACGCACGTGTCTCGTTAATGAGACAGATATGGCCTTACTCGAGTGACTTAGAGTCGAGCGAGTCTAGTCTGAGTTACTCGGCCTTCCCTTGTTCAAGTATCCCGAACCCATCGAACCGTTCGATCATTAGGCCACTCGTGCCTCTTGTGTCCCTTCGATTCACTTGGGTTCTTCAAGTGACTCGACCATCGAGTCACTTAATTATCGACTGGATCAGTTATTGAGTTACTCTGACTTGTCATTTGGGCAATTGGTCTCCTCGGATCATTTGTTTGTCATCAATAGTTATACCACTTATTTGAGCCGTTCACTCGAGCTATACACAAGTCTTTCGCTCGAGTTATCCGCTCCAGTAGTTGGTGTAAAATTGGTGACCATAGTCTTCCAAATTTCTTTACGATAGTCGAGACCCAAGTTCTTGTAAGATGGGATGTCGCATAGGTTAAGCCAAGCACCTTGTGGTAACCTCCGAACCGTGTGCTTGCACCGTTTACTCGAGTCATTCGCTCGGATCTTAAGCTTGAGTAACTCGAGTCTTATTTCATTGATAATTTATACTTTTTTGAATCATCTACATTTTTTCCCTGCACGTGCGCGAGTCACTCGACTTACTATCGCGCGTGTCTAACGTGTGCTGACTTGCGCGCATGCACACGAACACCATCTATTGCTCAACTCTTCATCTTTTGTCTCTATCCTTTAAATTGTGGTTTGGAGCCCCATTCTGACACATCTCCTTCAAACCTTCCTAGCTCTCCTTGACCCTGCTTGTTTAAAACTCTTTTGCCTACTATCGCAATGGCTTCTCGTGCTGATCGTCCTTCCTCCGCTATTAACATTGGTAATCATGGGGCCCACCTGGAGTCGCGCTTTGCTCTTTCTTTTACCGACTGGTGTACAACGCCATTTTTTGGCAAAAAGGGTGACGTCTTTTGGAGAGCCATCAACGCATTCACTCCAAGGCCTCCTTTCGCCACTTAGCCCCTAATTCTCTATCCTGAGGCTGATCCCGTGGAAGCCGAGATGATTACCCCCTCCTCCATTGCATGTTTATAGATCGAGCGAGGGAATTTTCCCCTCTCACTCCTGCAATTCAAAACACCTTCTTGACTCCCTTTCGGTTGGTCTGAGTGGATCAGAGACGTCATTCAAAATGATGCCTACCGCCACATACTGGAGCAGGCAAGCATTCTCTCATCCGCTGTGATTTCTCAAAGTCTCCATATACGCCGATCCACAGCTAATTTGGAGGCCCTCATCAACCATTGGAGCGCTGACTCCCACTCTTTTGTAACCCCTTGGGGGAGTGGTCCCCGACTTTGGAAGACGTGTTCATACTCCTCCAACTTGACATTCGAGCGCAAGCTATTTTCAACCATGAGCGCATATCGGCTGCTGACAATGCTACTGCATCAGAGCTCCAGACTTGTCTAACACTTACTGCCAATTATGGGAGCCATTTTGATGACCTTGGTAACCCGCTCGAGACTCGTCGCTCATCAACCAAATCCACATACGCATCTTGGATTAGATATTTTTTCAAAGATATTCAGCCTAAGAATGTAGTCAAAGACCGCGTGGAGTTTCTCGGGGCTGAATGCAACCTAGTCCTAATTCTTTCTACTTTTATCTCTCTGTTCCTATCCACATTCGTATTTCTCAGCAGCCCACCAGATAGCGTGAGCCCACTGGTATTCTCTTTGGCAGCCCAGCTGTCTCGCAGGGAACAAATTCTTTTGGCTCCTTTATTCCTAAGAATGCTATACCGACTTTTATACCTCATTCAGCTTGAGATGGAGCGATCAGTTGGTCGCTATGACATCGCTACATTTGTAAATACCACATTCCTGCAAGCAGTGCTATTTGAAAGATTCCTTAGCTTTGCATCTCATCCCTTTCCTTTTTCACGCACAAAAAAGGTTCGAGTCATTGACTTAGATGATCAGCCCGCCACCGAAGAGATCCCCTCGATGAACGCTCTTATTATGTGATGGAATAGTTAGGGGACCACGAAAGATTTCATGCCAGTCTTCGTCGATCCCTTACAGTTTATATCTCATCCTTACACCACCGCTCCGGTCGGGATAGTTTTCCCCAATTGGTATTTCAACGCCCCTCAGCACCTGCAGCTTGAGACCGCGACCTCCTTTGATAGCTCTCATATGATGGTGTGGTCCATGCTCATTCTTGGTCTTCTTTCATTCTTCACCGAAGAGGGCTTCGGAGTTTCTTCTTATAGGCCTGACCGGGTGTTGCGGCAATATGGGTTCGATCAGGGCACTCCGGTTCATTGTATCATGACATGTCCTTATGCCAGTAGCTATGAACCTTTTCTGCGCAAAAATATTATCGCACCCTTTCAGCTCTCGATCATCGAATTACCTTCACGTGGGCGGATAGGGCGTTATACTGAAAAAACACGCTCTATACTGGAGATGAAACCTGGATACTTTTAGCCATTTTCCTGAGATAGAGGCACTGAGAGCAATAGTCCAGCCTCTTCTAAAGTCAATCACCTTTTGTCGTCTTCCCTTGCCCAGACGTACCAGAGGTACTCAAGGCCGGTATGCGGTCTTGGCCTCCAGCCAACACACGGCTCAGGCTCTTGGCATTACATCAGTCGAGCCACTTCAATCCGTTGAAGGCCGAGTTACTCGTTCAATGGCCCATGCGGCCAAACAGGCCAACGCAAGTGTTGCAGTCGAATCTAGCCCTTCTCGAGCCACAGTACCCGAGGGGGAGAGCCAACCTTTGAAACTCTTTTGTCGGGTATTATTTTGATTCCTCTAATTCTCTGCCAATATTCAAGCTGTTCCATACTCTTACTCTCTTTTTTTACAGTTTACTACAGTCTTCTCGTTCCTCTTCTCCTACTCATGTTCCACCAAGTTGGGGTGATGACTCAGAAGACAGCATTCCTATCTTGCAGTTAGTGGCCAGCCGTCTGAGACAAACAGCCATTTGTTGGACCGAAATTTTTGAGGAACAAGTGGGCTCCGCCATCTCTCCCAGTCATGGGAGCATCGCCCCTTCATCTTCATTCGACAAGGATGCCCCCCGCTTCCTACCTCGAGTTTCGACACATCCATTGACGAGGCCGTTGCCAATTTAGGTCCTAAACTTGGGACCGAGGAGGAAGTCAGGGATGCTGCTCAGATGGATGCTCCTGGCAATATAGACTCTCTTTTAAATTTTCAAGTGCCTGAGGTGGAGAAATCTTATGCCGGGGGAGAATCCGCACGACAATCTAACACAAAGGATCTCCAAATAAGTGAGGGCGAGCCAAACATCCCTGTCCCAAGGCCATGGGTGGAGATCGAGACTATGGTAAACAATGTTTCGATGCAGGGTCTTAACCACACGGACGGGACCCCCGTCTTCTTCCTCGGGCATAAGGTTGATTCGACAAACCTACAGCTTCTGGAGGCAATCCATGCTCACCATCCGGGGACTTTTTCAAACTTTAGCTTAAGGAATCCTGCTTTATCGACCCTTACTCTTCATATACTGAGCTCTCTGAGTCGACAGTTGTTAGACTCCTCTATTGGGGAGATAGATCAAACCTTGCTGGATGTCGCTTGCGCTACTGTTGATGATCTCGAGCTGGTGAAGATAGATTTATCATGGCTACGTGAGAGACTGAACCTGCTTCGCTCTATCGTTCTTCGCTCCGAGTCACTCGCTCGGATTTGAGAAAAAAAGCTTTATGTTGACCTGGTAATACAGCGGGTCAAAGAATTGAAAGCTTCTTCAGCGACCGCAGAGTTAGATCTTTTATAGGCCCAGTAAGATTTAGACATGGAGTTAAGCCGAGTCCGTAACGAAGACCCTGCTTATTTGGCGATGGGCTCGAATGAATAAGCCATAAAGGGTTTTCTGTAGTTTTCTTTGTTTTTTTTTAATGTATTTGCCCGTAGCATAGGTGGAGGGTCTTTGAGTTGTTTGGTAGACCCATAACGCCACTAGGGCTTACTGTCTTCCTTTTAACATGGTTGCTCGTGGTGTTATATGTAATCCGCTCCGAGTACTGACCCTTCAAAAATTCACCTTCCCTAGTAGAATTGCCAAAGAATGGCGGGTTCTTTAGATTAAACAAGTAAATAATAAATTCGAAGAGGTGAAGTATGCAAATGTGATCAGAAAACACAGAACGAAGAGAGACGAGGTTGGGTGAAGGAGAAGGCTAACTGAGTTTGGAATACCGACAGTATGAACGTATTCAACTATCAAAATCTGATTGATCCGAAAGCATGACTATCCATCCTATTTATAGCACTCAGATAAGCTATGTTAGGATTCGGATATGACTCTTCAAGGGATCTAATCGGATCATGAAAGGTGATCTTTAGGAAATCAATAGATTCTATCCTAATAATCGACCAAGTGTTCTATTCCAACTCAACTAGGTCGGCCGATGAGTGTCACATGGGTACACGATCCATTCGGGTCAAGTACCCGACCCACTCGGCTTGAGTGACTTAGGATCACTTGAGTGACTCAAGTGACTCGAGTGGATAGGCCTCGTAACTCGACAAATCCCTTTCCTTAGCCATCAAACCACATGTCTCTCAACGTCCCGTGTCGGATTGTACTGCCATTGTCTTCATTGTCTTTGGAATAGTCTTTCGACTCTCAGAGGAATTTATAATCATATAGTCTGTGCTATATCTTGGTTGTTCAGTTTATGCTGAGCTACATAGTCGGTGCTATGTCATCATGATTAGGAAGTCAGAGCTACGTTATAGTCTGTACTGTCTTCACGACCTGTGTCATGGTAATAATACAGTCTGTGTTGTCTTAATGGTCTATACTATGGTAATAATACAGTATGTGCTGTCTTCATGGTCTGTCCCATGGCAAGTAGTCAGGGCTACTATCATAGTCTCTGCTATGCTTCACAGTCTGTGCTGTGGAATGTCTTCGTCTGTAATCGGAGCTACATTCCATGTGCTATGGAACGTTGTTTACTTTAACCAGTAAAGTTATACCAGGTATCCAAGCAATTGGCAGCGACCACCGTGGCTCGGCTCAGTACGGCTCGAGATGGTCACCTTTTGTTGCTCGAGCATTCTGAATACTGCATTATGCACATGTCTCGTTAATGAGACAGATATGGCCTTACTCGAGTGACTTAGAGTTGAGCGACTCTAGTCTGAGTTACTCGACCTTCCCTTGTTCAAGTATCCCGAATCCATTGAACTGTCCGATCATTAGGCTACTCGTGCCTCTTGTGTCCCTTCGATCCACTCGGGTTCTTCAAGTGACTCGACCATCGAGTCACTTAATCATCGACTGGCTCAATTATTGAGTTACTCTGACTTGTCATTTGGGCAATTGGTCTGCTCGGATCATCTGCTTGTCGTCAATAGTCATACCACTTATTTGAGCCGTTCACCCGAGCCATACACAAGTCTTTCGCTCGAGTTATCCGCTCCAGTAGTTGGTGTAAAATTGGTGACCACAGTCTTCCAGATTCCTTTACCACAGTCAAGACCCAAGTTCTTGTAAGCTGGGATGTTGCATAGGTTAAGCCGAGCACCTTGTGGTAACCTCCGAACCATGTGCTTGCACCGTTTACTCGAGCATTCACTCGAATTTTAAGCTTGAGTAACTCGATTTTTATTTCATTGATAATTTATACTTTTTTGAATCATCTACAAAAATTATATTATTCTACTACTGTTATTTCTTACTATTGAATTGATTTCAACTTTACTTTAACTGTTTCTGTTTACTTTTTTAGTTTTTTTTTTTTTTACCTTTTTAACTCAATTATTTTATATGTTTTTAAAATTATCATAACTTTTATTATAAGTATTTATTTTTTGTAAAAATTAGATTTTTGTAATTACTTATCAAGATCTATCAAACAAGATATATGTTTGAATATGAACTTTTGTATTAAAAAAATGTTTTTTACATAACTTTCATCCACTTTAAGTGACTTAAAGTTATGACTTATTGTCTTATTATTTATTTAACTTAAAATCACTTAAAGCTAAATACGATTTTAGCATTTAACTTATTTTAAGTTACAACATTCAAACTTTTTATTTATTTGACTTTGGAAAAAATTAAAATAAAAAAATTTAACTTTAAGCCAAGTTACCAAATAATGCCTTACTAATAGATATATTGTATGGATTGAGGGGTCTGTCTTGAGCTTAATTTTTAAGTTTTAACTTATAAATCACCAAAAAGCTAAGAATATTTTGTGTGCTTATAGTTTTTATTTGTAACTTGTTAGTTTTAATTAACAAATACAAATTTTATCTTTTAAACTCATTAATTTACAACTTTACCAAACTATTATAATTTTAAATAATAGTTTGTATTACCAAATAATCACGTTTTTTTATTTCAAATATAATGGCCCTGTTTGGGTGGGCAGCTTATTGCTTATTTGCTTATAAGCAAATAAGCAAATAAGCAAATAAGCCAAAACACAAATAAATTGGTTTGTTTGGGGATACAAATAAGCCACTTTATTTAAGATTGATTCGTTTTGGTAATTTTAGGCTTATTTGGCTTATTTTGGCTTATTTGCTTAAATAAGCTTGGTTCGTTTGGGTTTGACTTATTAGCTTAAAATTTAGCTTATTTGATTTGTTTGGGTGGCATAGCTTATTTTTAGCTTATAAGCCAAATAAACTAATAAGCTGATTTACCCAAACATAGCCAATATATAAATTCATAATCCTAGCTACATTAAACAACTTAATTGCCTTTTAAAATCAATAATCATCCAAAGATTTTTTCTCTTTACCCTTATCTATTTTTCACCCTAAAAATTCTTATTGCAATTTGTCACATCGAAACCTAAAAGCGTAACAAACACATGTTTGCAATTATCACATGCTGCGTATTATGAATTCTTTGTGATTTGTCCTCCTCGCCAAACATCGCATATACAGGAGTTTAGTAAATCAAGCTATCCTTTTTTAGTGCATTTAATTCATATTTATTTTTTATGTTTCCTAGTTTATTGTTTTAAAAATTTTATGAGCTAAGGTTCTCGAATTCAATGGTAAAAGAGTTTATGGACAAAATTGCCCTTTGTACTTACACTATCACACACTCTCCTAATTACTTAACCCTTGTCTAATTGTGGAATAACTCAAGATAGATTGGACTAAGACATTATAGTCTCCCATATAAATGTGTTTGACAAATAATTTTATAAATAAAATAAGTTGCTCAACTAATTTTATACTTCATTCAAGGGGCTATTACAATCCTAATAGGGAGATAGATTTGTTTATCCCCATATTAAGTGTTGATGGGTTAAGTAGATAAAAGTCAAAATTACCTTTAATTGTTTTTTTGTGTAAAGCTGTTTTCAGAATCTCATTAGGGTGAGATGAGGCCCCCTTAACTAATAAATGATACCATTTAACTCCATCTAAAAAGATTTGCAATATAAGTAGAAAGATCATTCAAATGTCACACATGGGTTATTGAATATGCTAGTTTGATGTAGTCCATTTGATATCTTCGTTAAAGAGCTTAAAGAACTTCTAGAAAGTTATGAATTTTTTACCCAACTTTGTATTTTGAACAAGAAAGAGATAGAGAAAGTAAGAAAGATTTGTATAAAAAAAACATGGCTTGCCTTTATCGGTCTCCTTTTCAATATAGCTTGGTACAATTCCAAGAAGTTGGCGTGGTGATTAAGACTTGGGACTTAGGGAATGTTGAGCCATCCATGTGATGGCAGAGCAGCAATTAATTAATGAAAAAGAAAAAGACAAATGGAAAATCAACAGCCCACCAACAGCAACTACATATCTCGGCGTTGTGATCTTCTTCCAAATTGTCAAATTTAGCTGCCTAGAAGTCTTCCAATGTCAAGATTCAGCAGCTCTTGTCCCCCTCTCCTCTTTTATACATGGTCTGTGTGTATTTGTTTGAAGTGCGTGGAGATCAAGTGAGTGCGATACTTAGAAAGTAGAGAGAAAAAATTATGAGAGTTGTGAGTTGTGAGAAGAAAGAGAGCTCCTTTGTAATTTTTATTTGATTTAGTGAAATTCCACTCTCGTGAACGTAGGCTAAGTTTAGTCGAACCATGTAATTCCGGTGTCTTGTGTGTATGTGCTTGTTTTGTGGACCTCTCCAACTCCTAACAACTGGTATCAGAGCGTTCGGAGAGGTTTTTATTTCAAAAATTCAAATCTATCCGAAAAGAAATTTTTAATGAAATCATTATTTATTTATACTGGTGTGTAGATCTCGTTGAGACGATTTCGATAATATATTAACGTCGAAAACGAAGTTGAAACGAGCCCTCTATCTTCGTTTAAAGTGTTTGAAAATTACACAAAAACGAACACAGCTTCCTCTAGTTTGTTCAGTGAAGGAGACGATTACTGTGTAGCTGCACAGCACTCTACTGCCACATCAGTGCTCAGTAGCACCACGTCATCGCCACGTCATCGCCCAGTCAGCGCTGCGTTAGCCTCACGCCAATGCCACATCATCTGCCACATCATCACTGCTGTCCGGTCAGCATCTGCGTAAGCGTCACTTCAACATTATTCCAAAGTTTTCTTTTGGGGGTTATCTTGGATGTTTTAAGCCCGATTTGACTAATTTAAGAGTCATTTTCAACTAATTCAACCATTTCGAACGCATTGGTGTGGTCTATTTCATCAATTTCAACTTTTAAATTTGTGATTTGATATGGCTACTAAGAAGGACATTTCCAAAATTGATAAATTTGATTGGTCAAATTTTGATTTTTGAAAGATGCAAATAGAGGATTACTTGTATCAAAAAAATTTGTTCTTGCCTTTGCGAGAAAAGTCATAAGATATGAAGCAGTCAAAATGGGAATTAATTGATAGAAAGACCATTGGCACCGTCAGACTAACGTTGTCAAAATTCATCGCCTTCAACATCAAGAATGAGAAGACTACGACGTCTCTCATGGCAGCCCTTTTCAATATGTACTAACGACCGTCTGATCGAATAAGTTATTTATTCGATCAGTAGTTAGTTTTAACACTGATCGAATGATAGTCAGTTTCACCACATGTTTGGAGGGGGTGATTTGTTGAGCCATCCATGTGATGGCAGAGCAGCTATTAATTAATGAAAAAAAAGAAGACAAATGGAAGACCAACAGCCCACCAACAACAGCTGCATATCTCGGCGTTGTGATCTTCCAAATTGTCAAATTTAGCTGTCTAGAAATCTTCCAATGTCAAGATTCAGCAGCTCTTGTCCCCCTCTCCTCTTCTATAAATGATCTGTGTGTTTGTTTGAAGTGTGTGGAGATCAAGTCAGTGAGATACTCAGAGAGTAGAGAGAAAAAATTATCAGAGTTGTGAGATGTGAGAAGAGAGAAAGCTCTTCTGTAATTTTTATTTGATTTAGCGAAATCTCTCTCTCTCTCTCTCTCGTGGACGTAGGCTAAGCTTATCCGAACTACGTAATTCTGATGTCTTGTGTTTGTATGCTTGTTTTGTGGACCTCTCCAATTCCCAACAGGGATTTGCTCCATCTAAGATTTCAAGTTAAAAATTTCTTAGATGCTATCAATTCTTAGGAATAAGACTATATAAGATTTTTGTCTCAGTTTCAATTGGGACCTCGCAAATAGATGATGTGATTGATCCTTCAGAGATTAGTCGAAGTGTGCGTAAACTGCCTCAAACATTTTAAGATTTAAAAATAATATAGTTTGCTACCAATGGATGTTGTAAAACAAACCAAAACAATAACTAGTGTGTGCATTTATAATAAATATTTTTCCTTCTTTAATTTTATGCAAATTCTTTTATTTTATGCAAAAAGATGAATGTACAGATATATACATAACATACATGTAAATTAAACTAATTTAGATTTTTAATTAGTTTTTTTTTATAAAAATAAAAAAATTATTAAATTGTAATTGCAAGAACTTTTTTTGTTTATTTGATTTATTATGTCATTTTTATTTAAATTCAAATAGTAATATTTTATTTTCAAAAGGTATTGCTATTTTTGGCATTGGATTGGGAACCATTGCCAAATATCATTTTGAAGAAGTTTTACCAAATTTGTAAAAAGGCACTTTTGTATATTAAAAAAATTTAATTCTACTAAAATTATGTCAAATTAATTAACATGCTATTTATTCTTAAGTTACCCTACTATCAACTAGATGTCATTCGATGTAAAAAATACTATATTAATAATCTAATCCCTAATACTCTAAAAATTAATAATTGAAATGCATTAATTATTCAATAAAAATAGGCCTACAATCATACAAGTCCTTAGTACACACATCTTGTCACCTCATCACCCATTTCAACTTAGGTGACCATCAGTAATAGTTTTTTGCAATTTTTCGATGACTAATTTCAATGAATTTTTTTTTTCTTTGAATAGTTAAATAGAAAATGAGAGACTCAGGATTTGAACCCTATGGTAGGTAGGACACTTGGCAACTCTGGCCACTGAGCTGGCCACCACATCTTTTCAACAAATTTTTGACGACTTCCAACAGTCTTTTAGTGACTTTTTCGGTGATTCATAAAATAGATAAATTTTATTATTTTCTCCACCACCAGTTACACAAAATAGATAAAATTTACTATTAGTTCTATTCTAATATTGAATTTATTTTGGTTCATTCCAACATCAGCCACACAAAATAAATAAATTTTATTATTAATTATATTTATATAGTTAAATTTATCTATATTTATAAAATCACATTATATTTACCATCATCCCTCCATTGGCCACCACAATCACAACCACACATATAATAAATATTTTTTTCCCTCTATTTAATTAGTTTAAAATTATTTTTGATCTTTTTTTATGTATTTGTTCACACAGTTAAAATTATTTATGGTTTAAGAGTCATCGAAAGTTGTCAAATGTGGTCATCGATAGTCGCAAAGAGTGATCGGCGACTGTTGCCGGAGCGTGAGATAGTACAAGTGAAAGGATAAGTGCGAAGAACAGTAAAAATATCATGATCCAATTTAACTCAAGAAACTTCTTGCATTAAAATTCTTTTTAATAAACTAAATATTCTATTATGCTTTCATTATGGAGCATATATTAGGGGCATAATTAGCACCTTAATTTTTTTTGGCATTTTTGGTTAAAAATATAAAAAATTCAACATAATTCACTTTGAAAATGGCAAAAAAATTAAAAAATTAAAAAATTAAAAAGTCAAATCAAAACACTAAGACTCATTTGTCAATCTGACTTTAAATCATACTTCTTGCTTAAAATCGCTTTAAATCAAATAAGTAAAAAGTTCGTTTGGTGAACTGTAGGAATAACTTTAAGCCAAACGATAATAAACTAAAAAACATTGACTTAAAATCATTTTAAGCTGAAAGGTAAAAAAACAAAAAACTTTAAGTTAGAAGAAGTTATAATTTTCAAAAATTTATCTCTATAGAATTTATTTTCAATATCCCAATCGTGTTTGATAGATTTCAACGATTAGATTTTAAAAATATAATTTTATAAAAAATGAATGTGTGTAATAAAAGCTATAATATTTTTTAAAAAAATATTTAAGAAATTTATGTAAAAAAGCAAAAATACTAAAAGACTAAGGTCCTTATCGGTAATCTTGACTTTTTGGCTTTTGACTTTTTGGTTAAAAATGCCAAAAAAATCCAAATTACCTCCCATTTGGCAAAAAATTTAAAAACTCAAAAAGTTAAAAAGTCAAATCAAAATATAAATTCTTATAATATTCTATTCAAACTCTCTCCACTTTTAAAATATAATAATATCACTTATTCATAACTTATTTACTACAACTATCAACTACCTATAATTGTTAATATCAAATATATAAAAAAATAAAATTGTCCACTTTGAAAAAAAATTTTAAAAAAATTAGCTTTTTACATAAACAATCAATTTAAAAAACAACTAGCTTAAAAACTAAGTTACCAAACAACTTATTTTAAACCAAATTTAATTTTTTTTTGACTAAAAATACAAAAAATAAAAAATTTAATTTTTAAGCTAGTTGCTCGTGAAGCCCTAAAAGCTAATAAGCAAAAGGTCAAAAAGTTGGGGTTAAGAAATGAAGTTTAAATGACTTTTTGGTTTAAGTAAAAAGTCAAAAAGTCCAGCTTAAAGTCGAGTTACCAACGAGATCAAATTTTTTGAATACCCAATTCAAACTCTCATCGATTTTAAAAGACAATAATACACATACTTAAGCTCTGATTGAGAACTAACTTAAAAAGCTACCTTTTTGCTTTTTTTATATTTTTAGCCAAAAAATTAAATTATGTTCAAAGTAGATTATTTGGTAATATAACTTTTAAGCTAATTTTTTTGAAGTTGGTTGTCTGGGTAAAAAATTAAATTTTTTACTTTTTATTCAAAGTGGACAATTTTAACCTTCTATATATTTAATATTAATAATTATATGTAGTCAATAATGTTAGTAAATAAGTTATGAATAATGAGTATTATTGTATTTTAAAAGTGGTGAGAGTTTAAATAAAAGAGTTAATTGTAGTTGGGTCCTACATTTATAAATGTTTTGTAGAAGAGTCACATTCATTATATCACTTTTCTATGAGGTCCTATTTTAAAAATCTTAAATTTTAAAAGCCTATTATACCCTTAATCATAATAAACATACATTCCTACATTATTCAGCCCCTCCCACACTGTCTTCCTCCCTCCTGTAGTCACACAACTAGATCCGTCACCGTCGTCCCTCACCGCCCTCACCGTCGTCCCTCACTATCGTCTCTCGTTGTAGTCGCTCGCCGTAGTCCCTCGCCGTTGCTGTCGCACCAACCGTCGCCGCTCACCCTCGCATCGTTGGGGCCGAACCCTTGCGTCGTCGCGGCTCCTCGCTCTGTCACCGCCGTCGTCCCTCGCCGTTGCTGTCGCACCAACCATCGCTGCTCACCATCGCGTCGTTGGCGCCGATCCCTTGCGCCGTCGCGAGGCTCCGTCACCGCTCCACTGCTCCACCGCTCCTCCGCTCCTCTCAAATCTAATGAACAAGCAACCAGATCTGGTGCACCATTACCGCTGTGAATATTCTCATTCTGAACCAGATCTGGTTGCGCCATTGCCGCTGTGAATATTCTCATTCTGGACCAGATCTGATTGCGCCATTGCCGTTATGAATATTCTCATTTTTTAACCAGATCTGGTTGCGTCGACACCACATCGCCATTGCTACTGTGAATATTCTCATTTTGAACCAGATCTGGTTGCGCCATTGCCGCTGGGAATATTCTCATTTTAAACCTCTGTGAGACGACGATGGAAACGTGAGAGAGAGAGAGAGACGAAGAGAGGGACGGAGAGCACCGGATGTGAGACGGCGGTGGCCGGTGATAGCGCCAGTGGGGTTACCGTCGACTTTGTAGGAGCCGTTTGAGTGATTTGTGTTCATGCGAATGAGAAGATGTTGAGAATTATGAGCATTTTGGGAATGTAATTACTGAATGGGACTGAGTTGAACATAAAACTTGTAATATGACTTAAGTGAACTTGACTTATTAAAGTAGGACCTGCCTAAAAAAAAAATTTAAATAAAATATTCTAAGAGTTTGTGTTTTAATTTTTTGGCTTTTTCGCATTTTTGCCAAATGGGCAATCTTTCAAAAAGTCAAGATTGCAAGTTAGAGCCTTAATATCTTATTTATTATCAATGCTTTAAAAACTTATTTAATATCAATACCAATTATATATAACAATTATATGTATATATATTAATAAAAATGGAGTTTTCATCTAATTTTTATTATTAAGCAAATTGATTTTTTATTCTTAAGTGAATTGATTTTTTTAATTGTTAAGTAAACTGATTTTATTTAAAAAAATAAATAAATTCAATAGAAAAGTTGATATTAATTTTTTTGGGTAAATAAAAATAGTTTTATTTTTCAGTCGAAGACAAAAAATGGAAATGAGAATTTTTATTGTTAAGTAAACTATTTTTTTAATTGTTAAGTAAATTGATTTTTT